>PVHX01006365.1:0-101451 GCA_004024805.1 Geosciurus inauris | reverse complement strand
TTTTTTTTTTTTTTTTTTTTTTTTTCAGAGCTTGGTATATGTTGTTCTATGATCTCCTCGCTTTTAGAGTCTGGGTTGAAAAATCTGTTGAGATCCGAATTGGTCTTCCCTATATGTAATCTGATTCCTCTCTCTTGTGGCCTTTAAAATTCTATCCTTATTCTGTATGCTGGACATTTTCATTATAATGTGCCTTGGTGTAGGTATGTTGTAATTTTGTACATTTGGTGTCCTGTAAGCCTCTTGTATTTGATTTTCCAATTAATTTTTCATGTTTGGGAAATTTTCTGATATTATTTCATTGAAGAAATTGTGCATTCCTTTGGTTTGAAATTCTTTGCCTTCTTCTATCCTGATAAATCTTATTTTTGGTCTTTTTATTATCCCATAATTCTTGTATGTTCTGTTCATGATTTCTTATCATCTTCATTGTATGATCAACTTTATTTTCAAGATTGTATATTTTGTCTTCATTATCTGAGGTTCTGTCTTCCAAGTGATCTAGTCTGCTGGTAATGCTTTCTATTGAGTTCTTTATTTGGTTTATTGTTTCCTTCATTTCAAGAATTTCTGATTTTTTTTCACAATCTCTAGCTCTTTCTTAAAGTAATCTTTTGCTACCTGTAATTGTTCCCTTATCTCTTTGTTGGTGTGATTGCTGGTTATCTTTATTTGCTCTCTTATTTCTTTGTTGGAGTGATCAATTTTTGCCTGTATTTGCTTGCTTAAGTCACTCTTTAATTTGCAGATTATTTTAATTACATACATTCTGAATTCTTTCTCTGACATTTCATCAACTGTGCTATCAATGGATACTATTATTGTAGTATTTTGGTTTATTTGGGGCACTTTCTTCCCTTGTTTTTTCATGTTGATTATATATCTTCCTTTTTTTTTTTGGTTACTGGAGATTGAACTCAGGGGCACTTGACCACTGAGCCACATCCCCAGCCCTATTTTGTGTTTTATGTAGAGACAGGGTCTCACTGAGTTGCTTAGTGCCTCACCATTGCTGAGGCTGGCTTTGAACTCATGATTCTCCTGTCTCAGCCTCCTTAAGTGCTGGGATTACAGACTTGCACCACTGCACCTGGCTGTATTTCCTTTCTTGCGATGCTGATCTGAGGTATTGTGGTTTCTATCCTATAATCTTGTAGTGACCCTACAGATTACCTGTATCTCACCTTGGAGTTCACTTCCAGTCCCCAGATGGACACTGCTGCCACTAAAGATGGTGGCAGTGGTAGTGGAGGTAACTCAAGATGGCAGTGGGACTGGCCCAAGATAGATGCAAACTCTTTCAGAGATGGGGCTAAAAGGTTGAGACTTACAATGGCTTTGGGCTGATTGGTCAGAGATGCAGTGCTTTGGCAGGCCACTGCCTCCAGGCCCTTTCTGTTGACCCAAGGTAGAGGCTAATACATGGGAAGAACTATGGGGATGGCTGCAGTGTATAAGATGGATACAGAAAGGGAGCAACAACGTGGTTTCCCTCTATGTGCAGGGGCGGTCTCAGGCCTGGGCAGTCCTAAGCCTGATCTTTGCTTAGACTCGCTCAGGGATTCCAGGTGGTAGGTGTAGCCATGGGCCTGGGCTCCCGTGGATCTGCAGGATCTCTGGTGTGGAACTGGGGACGGTCCCGGACCTCACTTAGGTTTCTCACTGTACCACCTTTCTTTCCTTTTCATCCCCACCACCCCATTGTCTTCGTTTGGCCTCTGGAAAGCCTACTTAACTCCTGATCAGAGGTACAAATCCATGCTATAGAAAAGCTAGCAGTGTTGCGCCTCCCACATAATATAGGTTAACCTAATTAAAAACCATGTGTCGGGCTGGGATTGTGGCTCAGTGGTAGAGCGCTTGCCTCGCATGCGTGAGGCACTGGGTTCGATCCTCAGCACCACATAAAAATAAATCAATAAAGATATTGTGTCCACCTACAACTAAAAAATATTTAAAAAAATTTATAAAAACAAAAAACAAACAAACAAAAAACCATGTGTCTTCAAAAGACCCTAAAAAATGGAACTAGTGATGGGATTATAGAAGTTGGCTTTTCTGTATACTTCTGGAAAAACACAAGGTATTGCTTATTGGCATGGACAGTTTATAGGACCAGCTCCATTCATCCAGAGCCATTTTCCCAGAGCCACACTTTTACAAGGATTTCCCCCACCCTTGAGTTGCAGCCAGCACCAAAGGTTTTGCCTTAAGACCACAGCCTGGAGCACCTGGGTCGGTCAACAAGCCTGGTCATTGGCTCAAGGCAGCTTCTGAAACTAAGCTACTTTCAAATCATGTTTTTAAATAAAAAGCAGTAGTCATGTGTTAGTTATGATGATGACTAAATTCAATAGGATTGAATTTCCCTCAAGACAACTGATTCAAAATAAAACTCTGACATCCGATGTGTGGAGTGGAGGTAGGATTGGCACGGGGTATGGGGGATGAACTGAAGATTTACTTGATTAAACATTAAGACGTTGGAAACCAGGCAATGACAGCTGCTTTGCTTCCCAGACAGCCCTGGCTGGGATTTCTACCTTCATGCTCTTCCCTGTGGAGAGGTGACTTTATGGGCTGTCCTGAGAAATGGCACTTCTCACCCTCACTCCCTTCCTGTGCTCCCTAGTGAAAGCCTGTTCCGAATCAGAGCACTGTTGTCACCACCTGGAAACCTCTGGGAGTGGAAGGAACCCCAGCAGGCTCCCAGCTAAATGACAGGAGGACAAAGCTTTCCCAGGAAAGATCACCAATACCAAATAAATGAGAGGCTCAACTGCATGACCTCAAGAGATGTGCTGGTGGTTCTGAAAGGTCACAGAGATTACAGCTGCATGCAATGAGGTTTTTTTATAATTTGCTGGCATACAGTGTAACTTTAAAGATATTTGCTGAGGAATAAGCAGATGAAAAGAACAGCACAGATGTTACTGTAGGAGAGGAAGCCCTGCTCCTTCAGTAATAATCCTTCCACATGTCCTTCCAAATAGTCACTGTCCATCTCTGGGACATTTTAGTCTCTTTGGCAAAGGTCCTTGATATGCATGATTTCCTGCTCCAATTAGGAATTTTCCAGAAGAGTAAGAGCTTTCTCTCTGCAGGTTAGCACAAGGATTTAGAGAGTACTTCTGTCATCACAGAATGCATGTGGGAGTTCTGTGTTTACTCACCCAGAAGTCCTGTGATATTGTAATGGCAAATGACCACAAATCTACTAATCATTGATACCTGCTTTGGGATGAATTTTGGTTTAATACTTCTACCTGTAAATAAAGATTCTTAGTATCGCGGGAAATCAGGCTGATCAAGGGGACACTGAGGAGCTGTTTGTCTTATAGTTTTTCTAATTCACTCAAAAGTTATTTATTGAGCAGGAACTATCTGCTAGCACATGTGTGACCAGGGAGGTGGATCCATAAGCAAGGCAGAGGCTGTCTTCTCTGCTCACAACTGCTTCTGGTCTTCTAAGGAAATAATTCAAATCCTTATAATTCCTGCTTATTGTCTGATAACAGCAGTTTCTCTTTTGAAGTTTCATGTATTTAAAGTGTTGTGATAATTAATCTTATGGGTCAACATGGCCGGGCCTTGGTGCCTAGCTATTTGATTAAACATTATTCTGGATGTTTCTATGAAGGTGTTTTTGGATGTGATTAACATTTAAATGGATGGATTTTGAGTAAAGAAGATTATCTCTGTGTTAGTTTTGTATAGCTCTGACCGAAATACCTGACAAGAACAACTCAGAGGAGGAAGTTTATATTGAGCTTATGGTTTCAGAGGTTCAGTGTATCATCCACTGACTCCATTGCTTTGGGCCAGAGATGAGGCAGAGCATGATGGCAGAACAGCATGGCAGAGAAAAGCTACACAGTTCATGGCAGCTAGTTAGGAGAGAAAGAGAGAGAGTGAGGGAGCAGGGAGGGACGGAGCATACAGGGATAAAATATTAACTCCAAAAGTGCATTCCCACTTACCTAACTTCTTCCAGCCATACCCCTTCTGCCTATAGTCACCACCTAGTTAGTCCATTCAAATTATCAATTTTTCACAAACAACCCAATCGATGAATGGGTTAAGGAGCTGAACAGACACTTCTCAGAAGATATACAATCGATCAACAAATACATGAAAAAATGTTCAACATCTCTAGCAATTAGAAAAATGCAAATCAAAACTACTCTAAGCCAGGCATGGTGGTACACGCCTGTAATCCCAGCACTTTGGGAAGCTGAGACAGGAGAATCGTGAGTTCAAAGCCAGCCTCAGCAATGGTGAGGCGCTAAGCAACTCAGTGAGACCCAGTCTCTAAATAAAACACAAAATAGGGCTGGGGATGTGGCTCAGTGGTCGAGTGCCCCTGAGTTCAATACCTGGTACCCAAAAGACAAAAACAAAAAAACCAAAAAAACCCACAAAAAACTACTCTAAGATTTCATCTCATGACAGTCAGAATGGCAGTTATCAAGAATACAACCAACCACAGGTATTGGCGAGGTTGTGTGGGAAAAGGCACACTCATACATTGCTGGTGGGATTGCGAGTTGGTGCAACCAATCTGGAAAGCAGTATGGAGATTCCTTAGAAAACTTGGAATGGAACCACCATTTGACCCAGCTATCCCACTCCTTGGTCTATACCCAAAGGACTTAAAAACAGCGTACTATAGTCATGCAGCCACTTCAATGTTTATAGCAGCTTAATTCACAATAGCTAAACTGTGGAATCAACCTAGATGCCCTTTAATAGATGAATGGATAAAGAAACTGTGGTATAGGGGCTGGGATTATGGCACAGTGGTAGCGTGCTCGCCTAGCACGTGTGAGGCACTGGGTTCGATCCTCAGCACCACATAAAAATAAAATAAAGATATTCTGTCACCTATAACTAAAAAATAAATAAATATTAAAAAAAGAAACTGTGGTATATATACACAATGGAATATTTCTCAGCAATAAAAGAGAATAAAATTATGGCATTTGCAGGTAAATGGATGTAGTTGGAGAATATCATGCTAAGCAAAGTAAGCCAATCCCCAAAAACCAAAGGCCAAATGCTCTCTCTGATAAGTGGATGTTGATCCATAATGGGGGAGGGGGCATGGGAAGAATGGAGGAATTTTCATCAAAGGGGAGGGAAGGAACATAGGGGCAAGAAAGACGGCAGAATGAGATGGACGTCATTGTCCTAGGTACGTGTGTGACTGCACATATGGTGCGACTCTACATCATGTACAACCAGAGAAATGAAAAGTTATGCTCCATTTGTGTATGATGAATCAAAATGCATTCTGCTGTCATGTAAACCTAATTAGAATAAATAAATAAATAAATAAAATATACTATCTAAAAAATTAATTTTTCAAATAGATGAATCCACGGATTAGCTTACAACTCTCATAAACTAACCACTTCATCTCTGAACATTAACATAGGAGCTTTCTGGGGACACCTCATATCTAAACCATAATACCCTCCATAGTGTGGCTGGGCCTCATCCACAGTTGAAAGCTTTGCTGGATGAAATTATGAACTCCTCTAGATGAGAAGGAATTCTCCACCCTAATGCCTTTGGACTCAACCCTAAACCTGTCTTGAGTCTCAGGCGTTGGACTTGCTAGCCTCCACAGTCATATAAACCAGTTCCTTGAAACAGACCTCCCTGTCTGTTCATCCTACTACAGGTGCCATGCTTACAAACATGTAAATGCCACTAAAAGAAATGCTGCAGTACAATACATCTCGTATCACACCAGTCATTTACACCTTACTGAGAGCAAGGGTCAGAGCCTCTCCTGAGAATGGTTTTGACAGTGGGGAGAGAGATCTGGGTGGAATCTTGAGTGGGGGCAACATTGAGTCAGAGGTAGAGACCGGGCTCAGAAGAGAGAAGTCATGGACTGAAGATTTGTGTTGGCTTACTCTTGAATCCATTGTGTTTTCAGAGAAACATCACGATTTTATGTGTTTACCTTCAATATTCCTGTGACTACCCAACAAATACTTGCTGAATGAGTTCCAGGGAACTGGGTGAGGGAAAAGGTGGGGAAGAAACTAACAGCTATGAACTAGTTGCTTTACCCCTATCTTTTTTTTTTTTTTGGTGCTGAGGATCGAACCCAGGGCCTCACGCATGCGAGGCAAGCGCCCTACTGCTGAGCTACAATCCTAGCGCTGCCCCTGCTACCTTAATTGTCACAAGGATAGTCTCATTGTCTTGTTCACGGACTCTGAGCAAAAACTCTGTGGGCTTGAATTCTGGCTCAGCTGCTTTTTAGTATGTGTTCAGTAACAGATTACTGAATCTCTCTGTTACTCAGTTTATTTATAGGACCTAAAATAATGGAACCTATCTCAATGAGTGAGTCAGCCCATACGGTACAGTGATATCTTAGTATATATTGTGCCTGGCATATGGTAAGGGCTATATTGGTAGAAGTGGGGAACAGCAATTCCTAGAAGATAAGTTTTATTACCTATGTTTAGTTGATGAGGCATCTGAATAGCTGCCAAGAGTCACCTCATTGCTACAAGATAACAGAACATTTTTAGGCCATAACTGCCTGATAACGAAAATCTCAACCTTGTGTGCTGTCCTAATGCAGAAACACTAGAATACCAGTGAGTTTTTAATAATCTCACCTAGCACCTCATGGTTTAATGCTTGACTTTGGATGAGCTCATTTTTCTTATTTTTATTTTCCATTTTTCAAACATATCTGGAACAAAAGGTTAGACTTGTTGCCTATTATAAATGCTAGCTAAAACTCCAGAAGCACAGTTTCTTCACCTTTACTATTATGCCTACTCAAAAGGTCATGGTCCACCTGGCTTTCTCTGTGGTCAGTGACAAGCTGTGAGGTACCATGTGATAGAATGAGTTACTGAAAAGGAGAGACGGGTGAGGTTTTGCTCTACAGCTTTGTTGAGTCCTCAAGATATGTCAGGCACCGATGCTGGATGCTTTGGAGAAAAAAAAAGTTTAAGACGCAGTTCTGAAATTGCAGAGCCCACAGAGCTTAGAATGTACAAGAACTTAAAGTGTACAAGAATTTAGGCTCACCCGGGGCAGTGGCGCACGCCTGTAATCCCAAGGCTCAGCAGGCTGAGGTAGTAGGATCGCAAGTTCAAAGCCAGCCTCAGCTAAAGCGAGGTGCTAAGCAACTCAGTGAGACCCTGTCTCTAAATAAAATACCAAAAAAAGGGCAGGGGATATGGCTTAGTGGCGGAGTGCTCCTGAGTTCAATCCCTGGTACCATATATATATATATATATATATATATATATATATATATATATATATATATATATATATATAAAAGAGCTTAGGCTCTAGGGGCTCTCAACCTGGGGTGACTTTACCTTCAGGGAACATTTGACAATGTCTGGTAACATTTTAATTGTTACAGCTTGAGGGGGGCAGTCGTGTGGGTGTTAGAAGAGAGGGGAACTGTGCAACTGCTGGCATCTACTGATCATTCCACAATAGGTAGGCTCTCCACAATGAGAACGATCCAGTCTACTTGTTGATAATGGTGAGATTAAGAAATCCTGCGAAAGATGAAGCCTACTCAAAGAAATATCCATCTACAGTGGCACCTAGTTAAGAGCCACAGACAAGGCAGATCACAGATGTTTTGGGAACCCCAAAATGATAGAAGTGGATTACAACGGAAGTCCTTTTCAGAAACGTGCAAAGTGTCTGTGAGAATAGCGCAAGTTGAAGAAGCAAATGCCATGGGAATTGAACATGGTCAGGGTGGGACTGGTCAAATGGTAAAAGGCCTTGGAAATGAGGGAGGACTTAATGCTGAAGGTGGGCAGTTGACTTAGGCTTGCGTGTAGGGAGTAGGTCTACAGAATGAATCAGAGGAGCCAGCTCAGAGCAGAGATGAACCTGGAGTCAGATGCCTAGGTTCAAATCCTGGCTCTCTGCTTAGTAGCCTTTTGACTCTTAGTAAGGGATAAAGAGGCATCCACTCCATAAGGTCATTGTGAGGATTAAATTAATAAATGCAAAAATACAAATGTGAACTGCTGAGGGCTTAGACAGAGTGCATAAAAAGGAAAAAGCCAAATAGTCCAGTATAATTTATCACTAAAAATCATATTCATGTAAGAAGTCATCATTCCTAGAATAGGTACTTAATTAATCACAGGCCTACTTGATTTTCTGGGGCTTTCCTTTTATTTCAAATACATATTAAAAAATAGAGACTAATATAGCATTTGAGTGATTCCTCAAAAAGCCAAGTGACCACAATTTATACTTCTTGGATTTGATGATATTAAATAGAAATAGATTATTGTAAAACATGAGGTCACAGCTTTCCTTGCTGGACCATCATATAAAGGTTTCTAGACGGTGTACAGTTTGTTCTGCCTTGGCCAATGGCCAGATGGTTCTCCATTGTTAATATCTGTTTAAGACTCCCTACTGTGTAGATGCTCAGTCTTATCTTCCTTTAGTTCAAGGACTTTAATCATCTAATCTTATCCTCTGTTCCCATAGTTCATCATTTCCTAATTGCACCTGCTTGTTCTGCTCTCAGGTAGTTTACATATTCCCCTTAGGACTGAATCAAGACAAGTGTGTGTTCTGAGCAAGCTCATAATGTGGAGCTCCTTGGAACCTATTCATTCATTCCTTCACTCACATTTATTAAGTATGTGTTATGTGTCAAAAATGATTCTAGTCTCTTTGGAGATAACTATAAACAGATTAGCCAAAGATCCATATTTATATTCTGGGAGGAATAAAGATGGCACAATACATAAATAAATATATAAATTGCATAGTATGTTGGAAGATGAAAAATGCCATTAAAAAGAAAGAAAAAGTGGGGCTGGGATTATAGTTCAGCGGTACAGCGCTTGCCTCGCATGCGTGAGGCCCTGGGTTCGATCCTCAGCACCACATACAAAGCAATAAAATAAAGACATTGTGTCCATCTACAACTAAAAAAAATTAAGAAAAAAAGAAAGAAAAAGTAGAAAAGAGTGAGGAACATGAGCATTAGGAGTCTTTGTGGCTGTGATAATTGGTCAGGGTACTCTGTCAAGAAGCTGAGATTTGAGCAAAATCTGGGAAGGAGTGGAGGCAGCTGGGAATGCAGATCCATAAGGGAGAATATGCTAGACTACATAAAAACAAAGGTGAGAACAGACCTGGCATGCTCCAGAAGCAGCTTGAGGGAGGCAGTGAGGCTGGAGGGAAGTTAGGTTTTGCTAGGTTGTGAGATGAGGCAACAGGAGGTTGTGTAACTTCACAGGAGGGGCTTCACAGGCTACTGTGAGAATTTTGGCTGCAAGTCTGAGTGAGGTGGGGAGCCACTGTAGGGTTTGCAGACAAGGAATAACGTGATCTAATAGGTTTTTAGTTAATTACTCTTGCTGCTTTGCTGAGAATAAACTATTGATTGGTAAGATAAGAAGCAAGAAGTTAGGTTTTTCATGTAAGCCAGATGAGTTGAGAGTGGTTTAATCATACTAGTAACAGATAAGGAGGAAAAAGCCATGAGAGTATGCATGTATATGTGTAAGTGTGTGTATGTTTTACATTGAGGTAAGATATATTATGTTAATCAGCTGTCCATTACTGTTACAATATACCTGAGACAATCAACTTCAAAGGATGAAAGATTTTTTTTAGTTCACAGTTTCAGAGAAGCAAAGGGAGAAGAGGAGAGACTGAGGTTCCAATATCCCTTTCAAGGAGGCATCCTTAATCACCTAACTTCCTTCTACTAGACCCTAGTTCCTGAAGGCCCCACCACATTACAGCAGTGCTATGGGCTAGAGACCAAGCCATCAACACCATGAGCTTTTGGAGGACATTTAAGATCCAAACTATAGCATATTCATAACAGAAAATTTGCCATTTAAACAGCATTTGAACATCTAGTTCAGTGATATTTATCCATTTATATTGTTGTATAATCTTTATCTATCTCCAGAACTTTTTCATCATCCTGAACTGAAACTCATATATATATTTACCACCACCCCTCCATGCTGGTGATCAAAAACAGAGCCTTGTACATGATGCCAGGCAAGTGTTCTGCTATTGAGCTATGTTCCTAGGCCAAGATATATATGTCACACTCAGCATGTTTTCTTGACTGATTGGCCTGGGTATGAGAGAAAGAAAGGAGTCAAAGATGACTTCAAGAAAGATGGAAAGATGAAATTGCTTTGGACAAGATGGGGGAGGGTGAGTGGAGAAAATTGGGGAGGGAAGGAAGAAAGGGAGTCAGATTTCATCTCATGTTCGTTTGAGGTGTCTGCTAGAACTCCAAGTGGAGAATTCAGGAGTGCATTTGGTTTGCAATCTGGAGTTCATTAGAACGGGGCCAGATGTGGGCATTTAGGTTTCATCAGCTGATAGATGGCTTTTAAGCCACAGGAGGGAGTAAGATAATCAAAGGAGTGAATAAGACAGAGGAAAAAAAGACATCAAAAGCTTTGAGGGTCATCTAACATGAAGAGGTCGGGGAGGTAGAGAGGGGAACAGCAAAGGAGAAGACCCATGGGGATAGCGTGCAAAATGCTGTTGAGACGTCAAGGAGGAGGAGGGCTTAGAACTAACCACTGGGTTTAGTGGTGTCTAGGTCACTGGTGACCTTAACAATAGTCATTTTTTTTTTTTTTTTTTTTTTTTAGAAGTGAGAGCTACAAAAGCTTGACTTGAATGGGTTACGAGAAAATGTAAGGGCAACAACTGGAGGCAGCCGGTACAGAATACTCATTTCTAGATTTTACCATTAACAGGGAGCAAAGCTAATGGAGGAAATACAATCACTGAGGAGTTTCTTTTGTTTTTCATGGCTGAAGTAGCAGTATATTTGTTGATGGAAATGGTTCAGTAGAGAGAGTAGAAATGGTGATACAGGAGAGGGAGGAAGTATTTTTGAATATTTGAATTTAAATACCTCCATGTGTGCTTGGGGATAGCAATCTGCTGCAGTCGTAAACTATATTCTAACTTTCTTCACTCATCTGTAACCTACATTTAATTTTGCATCTCTTGGCCTGGATAGATACAGTTCTAATGGGGCCCTAAATAACACTGGAATAAATTGGTACAACTACAGTAGATCCACTCCTGCCAAAGTAGACAGAACCCTCAAGTGCTAATGTGTCCTCTCTCCAAGGAGAATTTTTGCTTGTTTGTTGTAAATTGCTCATGCAGATACAACCAGACACACCAGATAAAAATTGACAGAAGCAGCTGAAATCCAAAAATGGAGTAACGTGATGCAGTGTAGATTTTTAGGAATCAATGGATTTTATTTTTATTTCCAGAAATAAGCCTTCAGATAGAACTTGGAAAATGAGTGGTTTCTGGGTGCAGGAAAGGAAGAGAGAAAGTTATTAAATCTGGGTGAGTGGTAAAACAGCAAAGATGAGTTCTTTGAACTGTATATCTAGGGCAGTAATTAGAAGTTTATCATTGGACCACCAACTAGTTATTGGCTCAATGAATGAACAATGGTAATGTCCAAATCATAGAAAAGTTAATGCATGAATGTAGGTTTGGAAGATCAACTTCTTTGCAGGGAATGGAACTAATATGTATTAATTACTGCCTGGATATCTTTACTCTTTTCCATTCCATTCTTTGGAAGGATGAGCCTGTAGGGATAAAATGTAGCAGACTGGCCTCCAAATGACTCAGTGATCCTCACTTCTTGGTATTCATTCATCTCCACACTACACTCTATCCTGGAAAAAGAAAGCTGTAGGGGTTAGTTCACACTTCCAAGTTCATGGATTCTGGATTCTGTTTGGAGTATATCATTGGAAGCATTGGAGGAAGTTGTGGTGAGGTTGGCTTGAGCTGACTGCTTCCTTAACTTCAGATCATAGCTGCTCTAAGAGTGAGTTCTGAACTACTGTACGCTCTTTCCTTCTCATGGTCCTTTAGGATTTGAGGTTGGTCACAGTTTTATTATTGCTGGTCCCATTCTCCTGAACACCATTTATGGTTCCCATGTCCCCATCTGCAGATTTATAATTATTCCTTTATAGATAACTTTAAAAATGATTTTAAGTATGCCATGTCTCCTATGAGAACTTTGAGACAGTAATTGGTATCAAAAGTAACTCTAGGAAACATTCAAAATCAGATCTTGGATTTATTTGGTCATATGTTTAGAAGTCCAGGGAAATCATCTTTGCTAGGAGAAATAAATCAATTATTAATTACTCAAATTATCACTGGTGGTGGCCTGGGATAAAATGCAAACAAGGGGCAAGATGCTGTCTATATGAAGCTTCTGGAAAGTCCCAGTATGAAAATCACAGCACAAATCTCCATGAATTTGGAATAATTTCTTGACTCATGCTGATAACTATTTTCCATCTGAAAAGTAGCTCTTGGTGAAGACTCATGGTTAACCATGGGTCAAATATTTATGTGATACAAATTGCATATCATGAACTTAGTGTTACTGATTCAATGAACTATGAAATTGGGCATGCCGAAGTTATTCATCACAACGTGAAAGTGGTATATGATGAAAGAGGTCCCCAGCAGATCAAGAAATCTCAAGAAAACTGTCTGAGCAGGATTGGGATATAGGTGACAAGAAGCACCAGGAGAGAGGAACGTAGAATTGAGGCAGAATGGGGAAATGCAACCAGAGGTTGATCAGATGACCTATCCTATGCAGTTAACCTGTTTTTTGGTCGCATTGGTTCTTTTTTCAGTGGTGTGCTAAATATATTACCAATGTGCTCTTTAACTCAAAAGTATCTGGCTTGATAGAACAGAAGAACAGCTCTACTCTGTTCCTGCACATCCTATGGCTACACTGTTGACATCTGTATATCATATTTTTATAAATAAAGTTACTCAATGCATTCTAATTTGAGTGTTCTGATTCTTGTTGAGGTCCTTACTGATCATGTTTCCTTCTGTGTTCCAGTGACTTTAAAGACAATATCTAATTTAATCTTCACAAAACCCTATTATAATATGCCTTCTTGATAACCTTCTTACTATATAGCTGGCATTGTTCTTAGTGTTTCCTATGAATTGATCCAGTAAGTCCACACAATAGCCTTGGAAAGGTAAAGGGACTTATCCAAGATATGGTTAGCTGCATGGCTGGGATTAAAAACCAGCTCTAACCTCAAAGTTAAAGGTCATCTCTTACCATACTTTACTGCCTTAGTAATAATTCATTCAGGTGTCAATTTGAGCATAAGCTGGTTGCAAAATACAGTTTTATGAAAATAAAACATTCTTTTGAATTTCAAGACTTATTCATGGCTTTTAAAAAGGCAAATCATCGCTGGGCATTGTGGTGCACACCTGTAATCCCAGAGGCTCTGGAGGATCGTGAGTTCAAAGTCAGCCTCAGCAAAAAACAAGGAGCTAAGCAACTCAGTGAGACCCTGACTCTAAATAAATTATAAAAAAAGGCTTTGGATGTGGCTCAGTTATTGAGTAGCCCTGAGTTCAATCCCTGGTACCAAAAAAAAAAAAAAAAAAAAAAAAAAAAGCAAATCATCTAACTTATCAAATAAAGATTAAGCTTCACCATAAAAGTCTAAGCATGAGTCAGATTTACTGGCTAGTTTCTTTCTCTTAAATATTCAGTTTATAAATGGGCTTAATCCACTGAAAATTTAAGAGTTTGTTTCTATTTTAAAAATTCTGAAAGAAATGAGATGCACTTAATTTAGAATCCCAATTCAGATTTCCAAGGAGCACATTGTTTTTGGAATCCTACTCTTCTGTGCATTTGTTAGCTAATGTTAGCCCTGACAAAAGTGAAGAAGAATACACTGGTCATTTATCATGTGTAGACTGAGGAAATGCGTAAGCCGGACCAGGAAAGAGGAGCCTGAGAAGGGAAACCACATTGGCCAGTGTGTTAGTAACTTTTTTTTTTTTTGCTTTAGTGACAGATTTTGTCCTTCACTGGTAAAGGAAGGCACCGTCAAGATAGTCATATGCTTCATAACAATTCATATCCCCCACCCCTAGGGACTGCCTCTTTTGGGATAATACCTCCAGCTTCATCTATCCAATGTCATGGACTTGTGGCTCCCTAACAGTGAGAATGATTTGCTTTTCAGATAATACCTTCCAGTCCATTTTCTGTTGCTGCTGTTGCTGTTCAGTACAGAAGCGGTAAGTCTGCTTCCGAAAGCAAATTCTTGGAAATGAATTTATGCATGGTTTCTTATTACTGAGTCTCTGTGTTTCTTTGTATCTGCTGCTCTCTCAGCCTGGGAACCCTTCTCCTATTTTGCCCATCCATTTAAAGGTGTAGGTCAAATGTCAGGTGGTCTGTGATCTTTTTCCACCCCTCCTAGTCGTTCCTTCCTTTGTATACCCCACAGCAGAGCAGCTTGGTTCTCTACCTGATGTGTATTTCATACCTATTGCTTTTTATGTCTGTGTTCCACTCTTTACTTTTTCTCCTTTAAGTGCAAGAAATCTGTCTTAGTTATCTGAGTATCTCCAAACTATCAGTTTATCTTATACCTTGGTACCCAGCACATGACTGTATAAAGATTAAACCTAAGGTACCATGTTAATTGTAAGAGTTGACATTTAAGAAGAGTGTCCACATGTTAGTCACTATACTGTGAGGTTTACATTTATTCACTCACATAACTTTCAAAACCACCTAAGGTCTTTTCTTTTTACAATTCCCATTTTACAGATGAGGAAATTGAGGTGTAGAGAGGTTAGCTACACTGCCTAGCTAGAACCACACTATGAAATGTTGGAGTTGGGACTGAAACTCATGTTATTAATCAGGACACCATGTCTATTTATACCAATAGGTGCCATCCAATGAGGTAATACATACAAGATGATCAACACTGTGCCTGACACAGTAAGATTTTCATTATCACAATTGTGATCTTTATGTCCTTAACATGCAACGTACTCTGAACAGGCGTGTGACATGTTCTTTCAGTTTTATTTCATGACATCTCTACATACTCTTGGCATCTCTAGCTTTCAGATAAGGAAACTTAACTTCTGAGAGCTGGCAATTTGCCTGAGGAGAGAGAGCTAAGAATCCTTCTAAATAAAAAAAGCAGTTGGCTAGATACCCGGATTTCTCTATTACTGTTGTAATCTAGTGGATGGATGGATACTCTTAATACCAATAACCATTTGTACCATGATTGTTTTGCAATGCCAGACAAGTGAGAACACAAATAAGCCTGAGCGAAGATGAAGAATTTTCAGAAAAATACACTCAGCATCACAGGTGGTGGCTCAGCGAACCGTCAAGTAAGAAGCATGTGAGTATCAAGTTCACAGTAGAGTCTGTACCTCTTCATTCCTGCTTGTCACCAAGCCCAAAACCTACCACCCAGTTTGGCCTGTAACAAGTGCTCAATGAACAGCGAGTGAATGTTCTAGAAGCAAGCGAAAGAAAAAAAAAAAAAAAAAAAGGACAGTTAAAACAGCCTGTGCTACTGTATTTAAAGATAGAACTTGAACCTGAAAAGTGAATGGGGAAAGAGAAATGCCATTTTGAGGAAAGGAGTAATTTTCAGCTCAGTTCTGGGAGAAGCAGTGTTCCTAGGAAGTCAGGTAAACTCAACACAAGCTTACATAAGCACAGGAAAGGACGCAGCCACTTTTCTTTTTTTCACAAGAGGAGGATCCTTAAAACAAACTGAAACTACTAAGGAGTAAATTATCTTTTAAGAATTATGACATGCCAAACCCAGAGTGATGTTGTCAAGAGAAGCTGTGATCTCAGAAATTACAAAACGGTGAGTGCATGACCAGACCCAAAGGCTGTTTTATTAGTCAGTCTTCCACCCTGATTTCTGTCCTGGCATATACCTGGAGGAGAAGACGTGAAGAAGCAGGTAGATAGACTGTATCCAAATTATTTTTTAAGTACAGATTGCTAAAAAAGTAATTACCTGAAAAAAAGAGTGAATCCTTGTGTTTACAGTCCAACAGGAACTGTGGGCAACCTTCAAAACGCAAGCCGTTGCCTCCCCTTCCACCCTCTGAGCTTGCTGAAGAGAAGATCCAGGTCAAGGCGCTGTATGATTTCCTGCCCCGAGAACCCTGTAATTTAGCACTAAAGAGAGCAGAAGAATACCTGATTTTGGAGAAGTATGATCCTCACTGGTGGAAGGCCAGAGACCGTTTAGGGTAAGGCTTATGGCTTAGTCCTTATCAAATTCCTCCTCTGTTAGCCTCTGAAGACTTGAGAACATAAAGAAGACTCTATATAGTGGCTCATTTTCTCCTTCATAACTTCCCTCTGCATGGAATAGAATTCATTCCCTACCGCCATCTATAAGACAGAGCATTAGACCACTGTGATTTCAGGAGATACACCTGGCTGGCTTCACACCCCGATGCTGCCATTTACTGCTGTGGGTCTGTGGCAAGTTACTCACCCACTCTGAGTTTATTAAAATGGGAACAGTGATTCTTATCATGTAGACTCTTATTCTGATTTGTACTTTCTTTAGCTGGGAATTTTTCTTTTGTTCTTATTAAGCTCTAAGGTAAGAACAGAAGTAGTATCTTATTCACTTTTATATTTCTACGATGGCTAGTTTTGAAAGCAAACATTGCCATAGTTGTTGAATTAGACTGGAAAGAAAGAAGATCCTTGATGCAAATAGATTTCATTATGTTAGATGCAATAGATTATTACCGCCTGATCATAATCTTGGGTTCAGAAGAATTCTGAGGAATTTCTGAGCTTTCCGGGAGAGAAAGCTGGCATTGATTTCTGATATTTGACAAGATTTGGAGAGCATAATATCTAAGTACTATAATCATTTCAACAACATACTTCAATTCTTACCTATATTTCCTGATGTTGACTGTCTTAGATCTGAGTTAAACCTCATCATGTGATGATATTATCAGTGGAAAAAGAGGTATTAGTAGGTTCAGGACTGTGTAATTAGTCACATCTGTAGGCAGACTATCAACATGCCTCATGCTTCAAAGAAAAACCACTGCATTAATATTTTATCTCATAGTTAGATGAATTTAGTTTTTAAAATAATGCCAAAATTGTTTTGCTACAACCTCCAAACCCAGTATCTTTCCCCAAAGCAAATATAATTAACCATTTAGTGAGCACCCTTCCAGATCATGTTCAATGAGCTTATACACACAGATTGAAATATATGGGATTGTTTGTAGGTTTAATTGCCCTTTATCTTATCACACTTCATGCGTTGTCCCACAACTTGCTTCGACTTCTCAATAACATGTCTTGAAGATCTTTTTGCAATTTCAAATATTGATGAAGGCTTAGGAGAAGAGCTCCCGCCCCCAGCCCCCATCCTGCTGGTAGGTATATAAATTGGTATATCCTATTTTGAAGGTATTTTGCTCTGTTTTCTGAAAAAAGTACATATTTGGTGACTTAGCAATTCCCTGCTTGATATCCACCTTAGAGAAGTATTCTTGTGCACAAGAAGGTTTATTCAAGGATTTCCTTACAGCACTGCTTCCAACAGGGGAGTGGCTGAATTAGAACGTCTGCTCTGTAGAACACGTGGCAGGAATGAAAAAGAATAAAGCCGGCATCTTTGTAATTTGTGTTTTTTTTTTAACCTAGTCACCATAACTTCAAATTATCATTTAAGTGTCATTTTTCCATTTTGAAAATATTTGGAGGTTATAAAACCTCCTAAACTATTCATCTTATAAATTAAGATCTTCATATTTCTTGTACAGGGATTTTTGTTGAGTTGGGAATGAAAAAAAGTTTTATTCTTCTTCTAACAATTTAATCAGTAAACACATTTGATTTTCTTTTGCATCCTTGGGATTTTAAAGAACTTTTGTCATGATAATGTCAAGATCCTGCTGAACATTTTGAATTTTGCTGCATCTTTTGTTGCAGGAATGAAGGCTTAATTCCAAGCAACTATGTGACTGAAAACAGACTCACCAATTTAGAATTATATGAGTAAGTGTCCTCCAAAATGTGTTTTATAGTTAACCTATGAAAATCAGGGACATTCTGGCAGTTTCAAAGACTAGACACTCATTTTGGTCTGCAAAAGGAAAAGAAAGTAACACATTTGACAGTTTTAGCAATAGAGAGATCGTTGGTTCTTATCATGACTGATTTAGAAACTTCGTTTGCTTAAACTTAATATTGTTTTGTTTTGTATGACCACTTTTCTTTTTTAACAGAGACAGAGTGAAGCCCTCTGGCACTTTTTTAAAAACTGTATATCATTTATAGAAAATTTACTTTAAATAATAGCATTCAATTTTTCAATGAGTGGTAAATTGTATTTACTATGTAAACAATTCCTATATTTTGGCTCATGTTTTGAGGTATATTAGACATTGCTGAAGATAAGAACAAGGTTAGTGCTGTAGTTTGGAAGAAACAGGCATGTTCACTAATGTTTTGCTCAAAATCTATTTTTAATACAATTATAGATTTGAAAGAAGGAGATTTTAATCACTTTTTTAGACCCTTATTTTTCAGGTGAAAAAGTAAGGTCGACAGGTTAAATCATAAGTAGAAAATGGCAGAGCTAAGAGTAGTTCTTTTTTTAAAATAAATTTAGATTTTCAGTTTGCTTCTTCCTCTCTCAGGTACTTATTTTGCAATTAACACATGTTTCCAGAAGGTGGCAGTAGATGATCAGAGTTGCCACATTAAAGTGCTTTTGAGAACCACACATCAAAGGAATGAAACTTGGTTGGCCTTGCTACTAATTTTAGCACACCTGAAAGTCAGATTCAGTATATCCCTCTCTAAAGTAAATCCAATTCCAAAAGCTTTGGTGAGTAATGTAGGTTTTGTTGGAGATCGAAGGAGATGATCACAAGGATACGTGACAACTCTAATGTCACACTACCAGGCTTCTCTCTTGGCTGTCTCTGTTCTCTCCCTCAAGCCACTCTCCTTAGCACCACCACAAAGTCTTTTCTGTCTTCTCTCTACCTTCAGTCCACTTACTGTGTCCACTCTGTTGACTTGAGCTTCGTAGTCCTGACCCAAGACTCTAATCTACAGTAAAACCAAGCCCTTAGGTGGCCGAACTCACCTTCCTTAGAAAACAGCTTCACAACTATCCATAGTTACTCAGGCAACTCTGTCACCCTGGGTGGAAGGTGACCAACAGAAACAGGTCTCTTGGAAGGCCGTGTCACAAGAGATCTTGGATGAAAACAGGCTACAAAAAATAATAAAAATAAAACTTTTTTCACCCCAGTTTAGATTTTCAGGAAGATTAAAGGAGTCATCTGTGACAATGCCTACCATAAAGCCTTGTGGTTAGTGAACACTCTTTACCCAGCTCTTTTACTTTCTTTCTTTTTGTTAATTTATTTCCTATTTGTTCCATGGAAATAATAATTGCTTGAATATAATAAACATTTACTATAACCATACAAGATAGGCATAATTGTCCATAATTGTTCATTGTGACCACTGTTTAGAACAGGCTTGAGTTCTGGCTGCAACACTTATTTATATTGTAGATTTTGCATCATTTGAATTAAGCAACTCTGGGGTTACAATTGCCATTTCATTTTGGGGGACCTCTATTTATTTATTTATTTACTTACTTATTTAGTACATACCGGGGATTGAACTCAGGGGTACTCGACCACTAAGCCATATCACCAGTCCTAATTTTTGTGTTTTTTATTCAGAGACAGGGTCTCACTGAGTTGCTTAGTCCCTTGCCATTGCTGAGGCTGGTTTTGAACTCATGATTCTTCTGCCTCAGCCTCCCAAAGTGCTGGAGCCTCAATTTATATGATTTTTGAAAATCATCCTTATCAATCACTCTAATTTTGGGAAGACTTTTAACTTTATTGATTTAAAAAAACAAATTTGTTAAAATATAGGTATAATAGGTATCATTATTAATCACAAAGTTTATTGGTCACTTAACTGTATGCCAAGCACTATTCTAATGACTGGACAAGAATTGTTGCCCAAAGTTGAAATACTGAAATATGAGCTTAGAGATGGAGCAAACCAGCTCCAAATCCTGCCATCACCACTGGCTATTTCTTTGATTCTAGACAAAGTTGCCTAATGTCTCTGACTGTTCTGAACTTCTGATGATCTAATAGGTTGGGACGATTATGCCTATCTTGTATGGTTATAGTAAATGGTTATTACATTCAAGCAATTATTATTTTCATGGAACAAATAGGAAAGGCATTTATGTTTTGGTCCGCTTTGCTCAGTATTGCAAGTGCACAGCTTGCTTTTGTTACTTTGGCCCCCAAATCACTTAATTTGTTAATTCTGTGTTTATTATACACTTAGGATGGATCAGATGTTAATGATTCTCAGCCCTGGAGATAACAACATGGAACACACAGAACCTTCCCTGCCTTCATGGAACTTCCAGTTTCATGGGGACATTTAACAACCCTAAATTCAAAAACAAATACATAATTCTAAATCGTAGTATAATGAAGGAAGAGTATAGGACACCGTGGGAGAAAGAGGAAACAGGGAAGAGGATATAAAGTGGATGGGGGTGTTGAGTTGGGAAGATCCTTCTAAGGAAAGATCTTGACACAAGGGCCAAGGAAGATAAGAGGCCATTGGGGGAGGAGTGGGGAAAGATGGCTTGTCAACAGGCACTTCAGATGTCTCAGGGGAACCCACGTACATAAAGAGATTTATGCCTGTTTGGTCTTAAATGAAAACTGAAATTATCAACATTACAACACAAAAAACTAGTTTTCAGTAAGCTCTCAAACTCAGCATGTAAATCTTGATATAATATTCATAAATTTAAATATATAAAAACAATTTCCTTTATTCACACTCCACCTACTAAATGTCCTTAAACAATCAGTCCTATTTATAAGCTCAGTTAATTAAATTTTCTGAAACATGTAATTAGCATTAATAAACTGAATACATTGAATTATATTTTAAATACTTCACATATTTGAAAGGGTAAATTCACAATAACCCCTATGTAAGTCTTTAAAATGATTTTAGAAATCTAATAAATTAAACTTATAAATATGAGAAATCAAGTTCTCTTAACTTTATGAATATCTTTTAAATATTAGTCAAATTCTCTTCAACTTCGAATAACAAATTTTAAATTAATTACGTATTTGAAACCAGAGACAAAAAGCAAATACATTGGATTCTCTTAAAGTTGTAGACAATTTAAATACCAAATATGGATTATCCTGAACTTCTTATAGGAGTTTATCTCCTCATCTCTACACTGAGTACTTGATCTTCTCAGGGTTAGAAAGTACTAAGGGAAACCGAGTTAACCTTCTCAGCTCTAGTGGGATTTCCAAGTCAGAAATTCAGGAGCCCAATACTGTTACTTAGTGATCAGAAATCTAAAATTGGGCATGAAACTCGAGGCCTGCATATATACAAAAGTTTTGACTCAATTGTAGCTGGGCTTGCTAGAATTTTTTTTTCTTTTAAGTCAATGGGAGCTCTACCCTAATGCCTGTGTTCATAATATTTGGTACCTGTTGTAATCATTGCTTTAAAGTATAAGTTATGAACTTTCCTATTTTTTAAAAAAGACCTTTCTAACTTTTTAGATAAAAGTTTGAAATACTATCCTCCCAACCTCCTTTAAATTACCTTCCTTGAATTCCTTTATTGCTTAACGGAATTGGGCATTATTTTACATTTGTGACATTTCTATATGGCTCTGGGGTAACTATTTGGAAGTCATTCTAATGATAGCCACGTATGTACAAATTTTGAATTTATATTTAAACAAAATTAACAATTTTTCTTATGTTCTTTATCACTATGATAAATGAATACAAAGTAATATAATTAACACCAACACAAAAGCAGCACCAACACAATGTTTTTAAAAAACATTATTTAAAAAATATATAATTTATGTTAACTTTTTCCTTTTTGAATATCATTATGCAGTCATGGCTTTTCACAGATTCAACTTACTTTTTGTGAATTATAATCACTATTTTCCTTTTAAAATCCAAATTTCACAACCTAAACAGTGGGGGCTCCTTAAGCTGATTCCCTGTGTCTTATTTAGTTTGAAGAATTTTTTTTCTTTCTACAACAGTAGCTCTCAGAATCATCTTGAAACTCCTCACTTGAATATTAATATTGATTAAAAAGTTCTGAATGATTCTCACAGTGTAACACCGAGCAACTCTTCTTCCCACTAGTGGCCAGTGGTCAGATTACCTTGTCTAGAGCCATTTGTCATCTTGCATTGCCTGTGGTTTATCTTCCTAAAGTTCATTTTCAGTTTGATAACATCAGTATTTTAGATAACCGACTATTCTGACTTGGTGGCAGCTGTCCACTCTTGGCCGTTAAGAGAAGTCCACAAGTTGTGGTGAGGGTTGGTCAGCCACCATCTGGCCAGCTTTTGGTCACTCAGTACACAGTTAAATATACACATTTTTTCTTCTACTGTCCACAGAGTCAGCATTTCTGGTAATATTAGGTTAAATTCAAAATTCTTTGTTAAAATATTTTTAATGAAAGCTTTTCGGTTTTTTAAAATCTCCTTTGTTCTAGCACTTCTCTCTGTTTTCTCAATAACGTTTGCTTACTGTCTAGGTATGGTCATATCAAACTTACTTTATAATATATTTAATTATGTTTACTATGTGTAGTTTGGATATTCTGGTCACTTAATGACGTGCTTAATGCAGAGGAAACAGAATAGTTAAAGGCAGGAAGGGGCTTGGTGAATCTGAGGAAAGAAAGAGCCCCAATGTGACAAAGCTTTGTGAGCCACGGGAGAATTGGGAAGAGATGTGGCAGGAGAGGGCTCAGGGCAGGGTCACATGCTGGCCATTTCGTGAGCTCTGTTAACTACCCACTCTACTCTGAGGTAATGAACTTGGGAGAGTCAGATACGTCAGAATGAATTTTAATTTTGGAAAGGGAAATATGGAAGCACTTAAATAAGAAATTCTTGAGAGTAAAGAAAGAAATGGCTATTTTTTAGTTTGTCTGCCAAAGCTAAGCATTTGTTGAAGATGATGACTTTTTACCCACAGGCTTTTCATAGAATTTTACAAACTCTTAAATCCTTCAAAATTACATACAGGTGCTAAGTGTGTGTGTCAGAAAGTTTGAATGGAGCTCTGCTTGAGTAACTAGACAGTGGCTTGAAATTACTAAAATTGTATTAAACTTGATCAGTTGGCCTGTAATAGTCCATCATTATTTATCTGAATTTAAAAAGCCAGAACTTTCTAAAATTGATTCTAAAGTAAAGACTTTATTTTTTAATTTTATTTTTTATTTTTATTTTTTGTAGAATCACATCATATGTGCAGTCATACATGAAGCTAGGGATATGATGTCCATCTTAAGGACTTTAAAATGAATGAAATAGAGTGAGATTTTTTTTGAAAAAATTGAAATCAAAAATTTATACATCATTTGTGTTGCTTTTATAGGTGGTACCATAGGAACATTACCAGAAATCAGGCAGAACGTCTGTTGAAACAAGAGGTAATTATCATTGCAGTGATAAATAAATCTGAATATGTTCACAGTTTCTGGCAGAGGTATATTATGAAGACTTTAACTAACTAAAAAGATGTCTTGCTACTTGTTCTAATCCTAAAATCTTTTTACGACTTCATCCCCAATACATGTTTCTTGGTAAGTTGGTAAGTCAGATATATTTATGTCGGGTCATGGTTTCCATTAATTTTCATCATAATTTCAGAAATCTGTTTCTCCTGAGATGATTTCAACTCCAATGTACTGAGACTCCTTCATTCATTCTAACATGCTTTCTGCCCATAGAGTCTGTATTTGAGTTGCCCATATAATAATCTCTGCAGCAAAAACAATTAAATAACCTCACAAACTTACACTCATTAAAAACACAAATATTGAAAAATAAATGGTGTCATAGTTTCTTCATTCTTTGGAAACAAAGGGGAGAGTACAGTAGACAAAATATCAAACTCAGATCAGAACTACTCATTTAGGTCAAACCAAAACAAAACTGCATATAGTTAAATTTCTAACTGTCAGTAAATATTAATTGTGGGAAAGATAGAGTCAAAACTAGAAACTAGATAAGAGGTATTGTGTCATTATGCACTTCTGTTGGATGTTGAGGAAATCTTGAAATGTAACTGAGAAAGAATTGGTTCTGTAACTAAAAACTCAAAACCTTTGATGGTTCAGGAGCAGGACAGACCCACTTCATTGTAGAGGGACAGACAGGATGAGGGACAGAGACTCAGCCTCAGGTGATAGAGGCAGGGGTAGAGTTTTGTTTGCTAACAGGAAATTGAAATAAATATGGTGTTTCCCTGGTATGGTCACATAGGCAGGCTTCTGCAAAGTGATGTTAGTAAATTCAACATTGAGGATTAAAATGTTATAACAGACAGGCAGAATGGGAGGAGGAAAGTCTGAGAGAAGGTTGGCTGTAAGCAAGCCGGTCACAGGTAGTAGGTAGGGTTCAAATCATGGGATGTGCACATCCAGCTCGAGAGCTTCTGCATCTGAAAGGAAGTTAGACAAGATGAAGTTCTCGTCTTCCTGACAGAGTCAAGAACAGGATTATATAGCCAGAGAGATGCAAGATACATTAAAATTTGTTCATGGTATTTCTAAAAGAAATAAGCCATTACAGATATTGTTGAAGTCTACTCCTTCATCTTTTTTGTCCTCCTTCACTCCCCAGAGACAATCTTTTTTTTTTTTTTTTTTTAAATATTTTTTTAGCTGTAGATGGACATAATGTCTTTATTTTATTGCTTTGTATGTGGTGCTGAGGATCGAACCCAGGGCCTCACGCATGCGAGGCAAGCGCTCTACCGCTGAGCTACAATCCCAGCCCCCCAGAGACAATCTTAATAGATGGGTATATTCTCATTTTGTGGATGTGTTTGTATTTTTATCTTCTAGGTATATGCATAACAATCAATAGTCTTGTTTATGTTTTATCATTTGACATAAAGATCATATGTATGTTATTTTTTATTAAACATGTTTTAAAAATGTATTAATTTGGATATATATGTAGATCAAGTATATTAACTGTAGTATTTTATCACATGAGTATATCAAATGTGTCCAATGTTGATATCATTCAAATTGTTTCTAACATCTTACTATTAAAAATAGTGCTCTAAGGTGCTTCTTTGTTAATTTGATCTTGTACCGAAGGATGAAATGGAATTATTTGGTCTTAGGATATGTGCAGATTTAGCAATGCTAGATATTTTCAAGCCATGATTCAGAGTGGTTGTACTAATTTACATTATTACAGGGAAGGAGATACACTGGTTCCCTGCATTCTTTCCAGCAGTTGGTAGTTTCACACTTTTATTTTTCTAATTCACTGGATAAGAAATTGTTTATATTTTATTTTATTTGTGGTATTTGGAATTGAACCTAGGGCATACTAGTCAAGCTCTCTGTCATTGACCTATACTCCAACCCCAGAAGTTGTATAAATTTTAAGAGATGAGTATTCCCTTGACTACCAGTGCCATTCAAAAACGTTTCATGTGTCTATTGGCCAGTTAGACTTACTCTCCTGTACATATCCATTAATATCCTTTGCTTATTTTTCTACAATGTATTTATTTTTTAAACTTAAGTGTCTTTAAAATACATCTTGAATATCAAATCTTTTTGTGTATAATATGTTGCAAATATTTTCTTCTGGTTTCCTGCTTTTAAAAATACTTTTTGTTGTTGTCTTACAGAGAATTTTGAAAATGTTAATGCAGTCAAATTTCTGAATATTTTCCTTTATGATCTGTAATCTTTTTTGTTAGTAAAAGAAGCCTATCTCCTTCTGGAACTAAAAGGTGTTTTCATATTTTCTTTTAAATATTTGTTTTACAAATATGCTTTTCACATGTTGGTCTTTAATCCATTTAAAAGTTGTGTGTGCATAATGAATGGAATGTTTGGAGATATGTATTTTCGCTATATGTCTTAAAATATTTTTCTGACTCATATATTATCCAAATTTTATTTGTAAAAGTATGCTTGGATTAAGCCTTTAAAATATTTTTTTCTTAGTTGAGTTTCCTTAATATTGTCCTTAATTATATTTTCTTAATATAAATTTAATATTTGTCCTGTTATGTTCAAAATCAAGTCTGACTTGTATATTTCCAATTTCTTTGTTTTGTTTTAGTATAAAGATTATAATAGCATAACAAAATATGTTGGGGATGGCTTTTGTCTCTTTTTCCAATCTCTGGGGTAGTTTATATTGGAAAGCAGTTATTTGTTATTTTCATCTCTCTGATATAAAAGTTCAGATGTGCTGCTTTTGAAAACAGGTAGATATTTGACTACTGATTTAACTTCCTTTTCTTTTTGAACTATTGATAATTTATGTTTACATTGAAAATTGTCTATTTTATACTTGCTTTCAAATTTATTCCAACAATTATTCATAGCAGTATCCTATAAGTTTTGTTTCATATTTCATGATTCAATATGTTCACATGGTCCAAAATCAAGATTTTGAAATTGTCTTTCATACTACCCCTAAGCTCCCAGTTTCTTTCTTTGTACAAAAGTTACCATTAGTTTATTTTGTATCCTATATGAAATTTAATACCTCCACAAGCAAGTACAAATATATTTTGTTGCATTGCTATTTTTACACAAAAGACAGCATACTATATATCTAACTTTCTACACATTACTTCCCCCTCCAACAGTACACTAAGAATCTTTCCATATCTGTATAACAAAATGTCCTCATTTATTTCATACCTGTATTAATATTCTTTAGTTAGAATGTATCACAATTCATTATGGAAATTAAGTAGTATATATTTTTTGATATTAAGACAATGCTGCCATTGGTAACCTGTATACACATCTTTTCCCATTTATGTGATTGTGTCTGTGGGATGAATTCCAAAAGTGAAAATTCTGAGACAAAAAAAAATGTGCATTTCTGATTTTCATAGACTGAAGTGCCTTCTGTGGGAGCTGTATCAGTTTGTGTACCTACAAGAAATGAAGAGTGTCTGGTTTCCCATAATCTCCCCAGCCAGCAGTTTATAGGAAACATCTGGATCTTTGCTCTTTGACACTTTATCTCAGTGTGGATTTGATTTGCATTTCTCTTATTCTGGGGGTGTTAAGTATTATTCATGTATTAAATTTTATATGTTTGAATTCCTCTTCCATAAACTGTTCATATCTTTTGCGTAGTTTTCTAGGTTTTATCCTTTTCTCAGAATTTGTAGGACCTATGTAGCTATATTAAGGAAATTAATCTTTGTGATGTGGCACTATTTACCCCAGTTTTTCAATTGTTCTATGGTTTTCTGGCATGAATAATATTTGGATTAAGTATGTTTGAATTTATCAGGCAAATTTTTATAATGATCCATTCCTAATTTTTCCCTGTGTAAGAAGTGGGTCGTGGAACCAACTTTAATTTTTCCTAGATGGTTACCAAATGTCCATCTTTCTACATCAATTTGATTTGCACTTTTATCATAAACACAATTCCTATTTTGTATTTTATCTGGACTTTCCTTGGTGTCATTACTCAGCCTGTCCATCCATGTATTGCTACTGCATTATTGTAAATACTAGGGCTTTCTCTGGTGTGACCTGCCTCCCTCATTATTATTCTTTTTGTAGAAATATTCTGGATCTAGATTTTTTTTTGTCCATATGAACTTCATAATCACTTTTTTGTTGGTTATAATAAATGTACAAATTAATTTAGGAAAACTTTTCAGGAACAATGGTGTTTGGGGATCAATTTGTTCAAGGACCCACATACTGATTATTGATATAGAAAAATATTAGAATTAGATCCCTACCTCAAGCAAAGTAATTTCAGTGGATGAAATGCCTAATGAGAAAAGAAAACACTTTTGTATTTTTAAAAAACATTTTAGGGGCTAGGGCTGTAGCTCAGTGGTAGAGTGCTTGCCTCACTCATGTGAGGCACTGGGTTTGAGCCTCAGCACCACATTAAAAAAAATAAATAAATAAAGATATTGTGTCCATCTACAACTAAAAATAATTATTTTAAAAAAAAGCATTTTAGAGTTTTTCTTATGTAGCTTGCACATTTATTTTTTAGTATATTTAAGGTGCTTTATCTTTTGTGTTGCTATTATAAATGAATACATCTTGCTTTTATTTATGAAATCTTTTGAGCTCTGTGAATTAATTTTGTAGCTGATCATGCTAGAGAATTCTCATAATTTTGGTAGTTTTTCACTTGACTGTCTTGGGTTTCAGATATATGATCTGACTAGCAGCAAATAGTGATATTTCAATTACTCTTTTATAGTATCAATATAGCACTTCTAATTTTTGTCCCTCATTCAATTTCATTGGCTATTGTTACCAGAACAGTATAAATACCAGTGTTGTTAGTGGGCATGATTTTTTTCTCTTGACATTATTTGGAATGATTTCTACATAAAGCATAACAAAGGACTTGAGACTATGGTATAAATAATCTTCCTATTTTACTGAGAATTTAAAAAAAGTGATACTAGAAGTTGGAGTTTGTCAAATGCCTTTTCAACATCTCTGGAGATGTCTATGTGATTGTTTTTTCTCCCTCAGATCTATTAATATGACAAATTATATTAATGAGATTTCCAGCGCTGAATTTCTCTTACATTTCTGTATGTAGGTGAGCCCTCTTGGTCATGGTATATTATTCTTTTGTGGTACTGGATTTGATTTGTTAACATTTCATTTAGACTTTTTGTGTTAAGTGATGTAAGTTGACATAAGCTGGTCAGTACTTTTCTGTTGTGCACGGTTGGATTGGTATTGATATTAAGCTAACTTGGCACATAAATTTAGAAGTTGTTCTTTTTGTATGTTTAATCTCTGTACTTTTTTTAAGGTTTAGTATATCAAAATGTATAACTGTGGTGTTTTTAAAAGTAGCTCTTTAAAAACATTGATTTTTAAAAATTCATAGGTCCATTAAAACTTTGAGTTCTTTTGGATTATATTTTAAGGTATGTTTTGTTAGCTAATTATCCATTTCATTCAAGTTTTCAAATTTATTGTATAGAATCAGGTAAATTTTTAATTTTTTTCTGGATCCTTGCATATTTGTACCTTATGACTTTTTGTGGGGGAAGTATCAGGGATTGAACTCAGGGACACTCGACCAGAGCCACATCCCCAGCCCTATTTTGTATTTTATTTAGAGACAGGGTCTCACTGATTTGCTTAGTGCCTCGCTTTTGCTGAGGCTTTGAACTCACCATCTTCCTGCCTCAGCCTCCCAAGCCACTGGGATTACAGGCATGTGTCACGGTGCCTGGTTATGACTTATTTTTGATAGACTTTTGCAATTACTTATTGATTAGGTTAATTAGTAGTTTATTGCTTTCCCTGAGCACTTTGAACTTAATCACTAGTTGTATCATACTTTTTAAAAATAATTTATCTTCTACTTTGGTCTTTATTAATTTAGTTCTTCTATTGTACTTGGGTTTATTTTATAACTAACTCATTGAGTTGGCTATGCTTATTTTTACTTCTTTTACTTATTGATATAAAGAATAAGACTGGGGGCTGGGATTGTAGCTCAGCGGTAGAGCGCTTGCCTTGCAGGTGTGAGGCCCTGGGTTCGATCCTCAGCACCACATACAAAGCAATAAAATAAAGACATTGTGTCCATCTACAACTAAAAAAAAAAAAAAATTAAAAGAAAAAAGAATAAGACTGAATTTATTTCTGAGTACTGCTAGAGTTGCATAGCAAGGGTTCTCATATATGATGTTTCCTTATTATCTTCTGGATATTTTAATTTTTGTTTTAACTTCCTTGAGTTATGTAAAAGAGAATTAAAAATCTATAGGAGGTAGGAGCATTTTATTTGGGGTTTTGTTGTGAATTTCTAGTGTTAATGCTTTGCGATCAGGAAATACTGTTTGTGTTCTTTCTACTTTGATTCTTTGTAAGAGGAGACCATTACATGTACAACTTTATTATCTGCATATTACATATACTGACATGTATATGTACTATTGTATATGCATCTAAACTGTACACGCACCTTTGCTTTTTACATCTTTGTCTTTTACATCTTTACCCTATGATATGTAACACAACCCTTGAACACTGTAGGTATTCAATGAAAGCTATATTTTATAATTTCAAATGGCTCTAAGAGATTCTTTGATTTAAAACACTTGACCAGGGGGAATGAGGCTTATGCCTGGTAGGAGGAGGAGAAGACTCTGGGGATGGACTATGGATACCAGGAGGGGACCCTGCTGTTTGAGTCACACAGTTTGCAAGCACAGCTTAAGGGGAAGAGCACTTCCCAAGGGTAAATTGCTATGGGTTTGACATGATTCCAAATGTTTTCCCACTTTGAAAACATATCCAGGGAGGCCAAACTTCTTATAATAGGAAACAAACAAATCAAAAGGGTCTAACATTCAAAATTATTTGCAAGCAATTTTCAGATTTATTAGAGTCTCTGGAAGAATGTGCACAGGGATCTGGTGTTTAACTTAGCATCACACTTGTTAAAATGTTCTCCTGCCATTTCTCTTTTCATTTCTTCCCATCCCTACAGCAACTTCTTCCTCCTTTCAGTCTCCCCCAAGTCCATTCTTTCTCATGAACTCTGATCTCTCCATCCGCTCTCCGTCTTTTCAGAATATTTCTCCCTGCTTCCCTCATCCCATCCACCACCTTTATTTCTCTTCTTCCAGTACAGGCCTGTCAAGTCTCAGAGTTCATCCTATTGATCAGCTATTTTTATCTGTTGTCCTGATTAATACAACAAAAATAACTAATAAGTGTAGTACAAGGTTCTCAAATACAGAACTTTTCTTATAAAAATCAGTGTTTTTAAATACTCACGCATTATAAATTCATGTCCAAATTACACTACTTTTAGAAATGTGACTTTTAAACCTGTAATGGAGATAAAACATTGTGTATACTTATAAAAACAATCTCATTCTTTACAGTAAGAATATAGTAAGTGACTTACTTATAGTAAGTTGTTATAGCTTAGGTTTTTATCACTGAGATGTAATGTTGTCCTTCTGATCAGGAATAGACTTGTGTAATGAATAAATTATTTTTCAGGCTAAAGAAGGTGCATTCATTGTCAGAGATTCAAGACATTTGGGATCTTACACCATTTCTGTGTTTATAAGAGCTAGAAGGTAAGCAGTTGTGATTTTGGTTAATAAATAAGCTCTGGGACAATCTTTTTTTAAAAATTTTTTTTATTAGTTTAGGGACAATCTATTTTTTTTATATTTATTTATTTTTTTAGTTGTAGGTGGACAGAATATCTTTGTTTTTATGTGGTGCTGAGGATCGAACCCAGTGCCTCACGTGTGCTAGGCGAGCACGCTACCACTGCGCCACAATCCCAGCCCCAGGACAATCTATTTTTATGGTGATATCATCATGTAGAGAACAGAGGTGACAAACTGGAGATATAGCTCAGCTGGTAGAGTGCTTACCTCACATGCACAGAATAGAGATGAGAGCTTAGTTTAGGGAGAGGATTGGTGGCCTGGAAGTCAGGACAACCAGCCAGTTCACATTGTATCCCTAACACTGTGTGTGTGAGATTGCATTAGCTACATGACTTCTTTTGTCTTCCTTTTTCTCAACCATCAAATATAGGGTTTAGATATATAAGACACTGTTGCTGTGTTTCTCCTGTCCTTTGGTCTACTCTGGGATTATCCTGCAAGGAGGTTTCTTTACTTAGAAAGCTTCCCATGTCTTCCTGCCTGAGGATGTGCTCTGGCTGTGGAAGCAAATGGGCCCCATGGCTGGGCTGGAAATACCTGAGCGGTTACGTTAGAGAAGCCCTCCATCAGGGAGGAACACCCATTTCTTGCACTTCATGGGGCAGTTCTGAGGTATGCTCTCCAGTCTCTCCTAGATTCCTGGAAGGATTGAGGTTACCCAGCTTGCTCATTAATGCACCCTATTTTGGTCTATATATGAATGTACCGTATATTGGTTTTCCTGCTTTCCTTGTCTCACATTTCCAATCCCTCCAGGGCATTTTCTCATTTATTTAACTAATATTTGACATTCAATAAATATTCTGTGTTCCATGATAAGCTCCACTTTTCTGGACATTGAACTTGTCACCTAGACAATATTGACTGAAGTTTTGTTTGAATTTGAGATCTACATAAGATCATTGAGGAATTTTCCCAACATGGTCAGGCACATGCTAAACTGATCAATCCTCTCTTCAGTGTATATATAGTGTTGATAGAATGAGAATTTCAGAATTAGAGTCTTGTTGCTTAATGAATTATTGTCTTAGTTCTAAAGTGATCTTTTGACTGTTTACTAATTTACATTTTATCCATTATAGAAGCACAGAGGCTACAATAAAACATTATCAAATTAAAAGGAATGACTCGGGACAGTGGTATGTGGCTGAAAGGCATCTCTTTCCCTCTGTGCCTGAGTTGATCTGGTATCACCAGCACAATGCCGCTGGTAAGTGAGGGACGTGGGACTGAGAGGGCTGAGGAGCCAGGTTTTGGACAGGCAATGCATGCTGGGTATCAGACGCTCAACAGGAATAAGTCTCTCTGTAGGAAAAGCTTAGGAACTTGAAAAACAATCTGTTTTCTGGGCCATCGTCCTCTTCTTTGATGTGTTTTTGCTTTTCTAGTGAAGGGGCAAGAAGTGAGTCTATTTTTCAAATTTCTACCATGTTAGAAAAATGATGGGTGGCTGAGAAGCAAAAGGCCTTGTGATCTTTATGCATTTGTTCTGGAAATTTATATAGGGTTAAACGCAGTAGGATTTATCAGTTTCCACAGATAAACATTAACAATTTATAGTCTGTTATAATCTTATTTGTTTAAAAATTTTTACCTAAACTTTGACTTTTTCTGTGTACATATACATATGTGCATATATATGATCATTTTTACAAAAAAATGATGATGCCTTCTTCTTTTTACTCTCCTTCCCTAGATTTGCTCTCTAATTTAGACAATTATAATAGAAAACTCCCTTTAAATCTCTCTCTGTTCTTTCTAGTTTGGAGAAAAGAAAAAGTTATACAAAATCCAGACTTTTGGGCTGGGGTTGTGGCTCAGTGGCAAAGGGCTTGCCTTGCACATGTGAGGTACTGGGTTTGATCCTCAGCACCACATAAAAATAACATAAAAAACCAAATAAAGATATTGAGTCCATCTATAACTAAAAAATATTTGAAAAAAAATCTAGACTTTTATATGTTCACTTTGGCCTAAATATACTGGAGAAATATTTAACCCCCTTTCCCAGCTATTGTTTGCTATATTGTCATTTGTGCAAACCCATCATCTGAAGAAAGATAATAGGATCCCAGAATATTCCACCACAATTATGACCACATCAGGGTCTTCAGCCCTTGCTCATCCTGTGCTGGATCACTTTTGAGTCCACGGCGGAATCTTCTTACCCCAGCATGACAGCATTTGGAATCCACTGTAACTTTTCATATTGTTTTGACTTTTTGTCATGCAGTGCTTTTTTAGATTTCACTCATGAAAAGTTGTGTTGACCAAAAAATCCTTTCTGGCAAGGGGCCACTTTTCCATTATACTGGTCCTAAATATCAGGAATAAATCCAAAGAAATTTGTATCTACTTATGGGATGAGCCCACATGGATATTCCAGACGGTCATGAGGAGTGTGGTTAGAGAGGGTGAAGACTGGGAGGCCACAGGTGTGGCTGGAGATAGAAACCTTCTGAATCAGGAGACAGCCTCTGCATTTCTTCTGCACATACCTCTTCCTTCAAAGAAAAAAATTTAAAAATTGACATTAAGAAAAATAATGAAGTAGATTAGGGTGTACCAACATTAAAAGATGTGGATAAGTTAAAAAAAAATTCAGAGCAATATATGCAGATCACAGTCTCATTTTTTTGTAAAATTGATCATATGTATGCACATATTTATATGTATACAGAAAAAGTCAAAGTTTAGGTAAAAAATTTTAAACAAATAAGATTATAACCGACTATAAATTGTTAATATTTGTCTGTGGAAACTGAGACTAGGTGTAAAGGACAGTTTTATTTTCTGCTTTATAGGTGGCTTTAGGGTTTTTAAAATTATAATACATGTATATCATTCTTATAATCTACAAAATATCACAAATATAATTTTAAAAATAAAACAACTGAAACAAGAAAAAAGTGAAAACAGGAATTAAAAATTGATAACCATGGTGCTATTTTTTTTTAACGAGAAAAGAAACTAGGAAAGAAATAAGAAAACAAGAAAGAAGGGTGATAAGGATAAGAAGAAAGTCATGGGCCCCAGAAATAATTGATATTTACTAAAGATTTACTTTGAGGCAAATCCTGTTCCAAGTGCTTTTATGTGTCTTTATTTGATCTTCAGAGCGACCCTATGAGTAGGTGCTGTCGAAATTTTCATCTTATGGATAAAAAAAAAAGTAATGCAGGAATTTTGAGGTAACTTGCTCAAGGTCATATGGTTAATTAGTACCCATGCTGAGATTTGAACCCACAGAAGTCATGAAAACCATTGAAACCATTGAACCCACTGGCTCCAGCATCTGCACTCAACTACTATATCCTCCGGGAAGAGGAAACTCATGTCATTGGACGATATTTTGGAGGGTTTGGTTTTAGAAAAGATATGAATTGGGGTCTGTGGCTCTCCTGTCTCCTTATATTTTAAACTTTGACTTTTTCTGTGTACATTTAAACGTGTGCATGGGTCATTTTAGCCCATGACAATTCACCACCTTACCAGAAGTAAGGGCAATGCCAAGAGAGTGACAGACTTCTCTCTGTCACAGAAAGACTATCACTAATCCATTGGTAGTATTTCCTGGGATAAAAATATTTGGCAAATAAAAACTTTGAAGTTAGAGAAAATTACTCCAGTTCCTCTCTTTCATTTCCCTGCTCCCTAGATGTGTTGACATCATTCTTTCTTGGATCATTACTTGCATCATGTGCTGTAGAGACTCAGCCAGGGAAAGGCTCTAACCTCAAGTAGGTATTTTGAGTTGCTAGGTAATACTGTTTTTTGTTTGTTTGTTTGTTTGTTTGTTTCAAATTTTTACCATTCTCCTAGAGGCCCTTTTGCAATAGTAATCATTGGCCTATCTGCAAATCAGTTTGCTGTCTTCTTCATTAGGAAAATGGAAGCAGCTCGGCGACGTGATCTTCCTCCATTTCCTCCTGTTGTTGCCAACACCATCACCCTCATTCCCTCCAACTCTCCGGAAGTAAGGAGGCTGAGGCCTTGCCTGTGCTCCTGTTCCCATCTGTCCTCTTCTTTTGGGGCTCCTTTCTTTCTGGTCACTCTTCCATTTTTTTTTTTTAACCTTCTCCTTCAGCCCTCTTTCTGTTTAAGACTTCTTATTCTAAAAACAAAAAAACAAACTTCTGTTGAGATTTTTCTTTTTTTGATATTGCTCCTTTTAGTCATACTTTTGGAAAAAAAATGTGTCCACACCTACTGTCTCCAGTTCCTCTCTTTCCATTTGCTGTGCATGTGCAATCTGGCTTCTGCCTCCTGCCTCCACGGCTCTGTGTTTGCCAGGAACCCCCAACATGGGCACATGCAGTGCTGCTTTCAGGTGCTCATATATTCGGGTCTCCTCTGTTATATCTGGCGGTGCTATTTCTTTAATTTTCCTGCTTCCCATATTTTTTAAAATATTTTTTTAGTTGTAGATGGACACAATGTCTTTATTTTATTGCTTTGTATGTGGTGCTGAGGATTGAACCCAGGGCCTCATGCATGCGAGGCAAGCGCTCTACTGCTGAGCTACAGTCCCAGCCCCTTCCCCTATGTTTTGACATCAATCTTACTTGGTCTTCTCTAACTCACGTCGTTCTTTATGTATCTTCCCAAAGAGTCCTTCTTCCTTTAAACATTGCTGTTCCACAGGGGTCCATCCCTGATCACTCCTCTTCTCACCCTAGGGTTCTCCCTTTGCAAAATTCTACCTGGTAGACACAGACACTTGGAATCCCCTGACCTTGAACTTCAGTGATAAGTAGAGTCCTTCATCTTGTACCCTCATTCTCCCTCCAAATCTATTCTTCTTCCTATTACTTCTCTCAGGCAATGGTGCCCTCATTAGCCAATTAAAGAGACTGGATGCATTGGAAGTTGATGTTTCTATCCTCAACACCTAATTTGTTATTTATTATCAAGTGGAATCAACTTCATACCCTAAAAGTGCCTCCCGAGACCCTTGCCTCTCCGTATTAGTGCTGCCCTAATCGTTGCTCAGGTGGAAAATTGCAGTAGCCTCTTAACTGCTGTCATTGTCTCCAATGCTCTTTCCCCTTTAATCCACCTCTATTCTGCTGCCAGAGTGAACTATCAAAAATATAAACCGGAATATTTCACCTCTTTTTTTGAGACAGCTCGATGGCTCTCTCCCATCTGCAGGAAAACGTAATGCTCCCTAGTGTGACCTACAAGACCCATCACAACAAGAATACCTCCTGCTTCTCAAGTACAACTTGTTGCCTCTTCCTGCCTCTTGTTTTCTGTTCAAGTACCCACGGTCCTGCTTCACTGCTCTCAGTGTCATTCATGCTGTCACCTCTACCTAGAATGTCCTTCCGATTTTCTCCTCATTGAGTCACTCCACTTATCAGATTCATCCCAGGTGTCATTTCCTCCCAGAAAACTTCTTTTTAAAAATTCAGCAATGCTTCCAGTGCTCCTTCTCTATATCCCAGCAACCTTGCATGCATCACCGGCACAGCACTTTACATTGGAACCACTTCTCCTTTCTTTCTGTGGTATTTGTGAATCTGTGAGAATAAGTAAAAGCCGAGGAGTCCTGTTTAGCAATTTGGGGATTTTTTATGTTCCCTTGAATTTCTCTCATTAGTGATACTCAGATTATACTGAAAAACATGATGTAATTATATCAGGATCTTGTTTGGTTAAGTGGGGTGGAAAGGTGGTTTCAGGGTGCCTCCATTATTCCTTTGCCCTATAGATACTGTATATAATAATATCTCACTGAGATAGAGCTCCCTTGTTTTATTCATCTTTGGATCTGCCTAGATGAGCGTCTTGCATACAGTAGGCACTTAATACGTATTTCTTTCTGTTTTTATACTGGCTGAGCTTGTTTCTGCCTTCCAGCCTTTGCACATGTTTTTCCATCTGCCCGGCAGGCTCTATCTCTGGATCTTTGTGCAATGGCTCCTAGTCAATCAATGTCATCATAGCTGTCATCTTGTCAGGAAGGGCTTCCCTGAGCAGCCATCTACAGTCTCTGTATTTTATCTTTTCTGCCTTGCACTCGTCCTCAGCTACCTTTTCCTGGGTGTGCACACAGTTTATTTTTCCACTTAGGGACCTGACATTGTGGTAGTACATGGCTCATTCCAGGCTCTCAATGAATATTAAGGAAAGAAAGAAACAATAAATGCTTATTGAACTAAGTTGTAATTGATTGTTTAGAATTATGCACATTCACCCAGTCAAATGAAGTCCCATTTACTCTATCAAGCTATTTTTCAGAAAAGTAAACTACTAAGCTAGGCATGTAATCCCAGTGGCTCAGGAGGCTGAGGCAGGAGGATCATGAGTTCAAAGCCAGCCTCAGCAATTTAGCAAGGCCCTAAGCAACTCAGTGACACCTTGTCTCTAAATAAAATATTAAAAAAGGGATGGGGATGTGGCTCAGTGGTTATGTACCCCTGGGTTAAATCCCTGGTACAAACTACTCTCAAAGGGTGGGGTGAGGAAATGGGTACACTTAAACACTGGTGGTGGTCAAATGAACTGTAGTAGCCTTTCTGGACACTGTTCAACTTGAAACCACATTTTATAAGACAATAATTTCAGAAGTGCCTATGTTCAAGAATATACAGCACTCTGCAGCAATCTGACTAAGCATTCCAATTTGGTTGACTCTGTATAGGACTAAGTTAAGTGTTTTTAAACACTTAGAGGGAGAAGGAGTGAATAGGTGGGAAACTGGATTTTTTGGCTAGTGAAACTACTCTACACCATACTATAATGGTGGATACATGACGTTACCTGTTGGTCCAAACTCCAGAAAGTGCAACACCAAGAGTGAGCCCATAAATGATGGACCCTGGGTGACACTGATATAACAACGTAGGTTCATTAGTTTTAACATCTCTCTGAGTGGGAGATGGCTGATGATCAAGGAAGCTATGCATATGTAGGGGCAGAGCATATAAATTCTATACAATTTTGTTATGAACCTGACTTGCTCTAAAACAAAAAGGCTATTGAGAAAGGAGGGGGGGTTATATAAAAACTAAAAAAAATAATAAAAAAGAATATACAGCATATTTTATACTAGTGAAATTTTGGAAATAACTTTAAGGTCTATCTATAGTCATTGGTATACATAAATTATATGCCTACTGTAAAAATCTTATGACAAAACATTTCCATTTCCATAAAATATATTGAATGTGTATATACTTTCAATTGTACACATAAAAATTCTTGTGAAGATTTTCACCAAAGTGGCAACCATTTATCTGTTGACACTGAGATCTTGTGAGGGATCTTTGATCTTTCAATTGTGTACAAGAAACATACATTATTTTATGAAAAATGTTTTTCAAATGAAAAGAATAAACAATGAGAATAATCTGTAGAAATCATTATTATGCCAAATTATTAAAAGAATGGTACTGTCTCTTGATGTATTTCTTTTTTTCTTCTATGTGAGTAACTAGGCTTGAAACATAAATTTCTCTTTCTCTGCAGGTCTCCTGACCCGACTTCGCTGCCCAGTTGGATTGATGGGTTGTTTACCAGCCACAGCTGGCTTTAGCTATGGTAAGGTATGCACATGTAGTAAAGAATCTATCATAGACACCTTAAATCCTCAGCTCTTCTGAGATGTCTGTTTAGATAAACTCTTTCCAAAGCTTAAACCCTAGTGTCTGAGATGTTTAAAATAATGCATTTCATAAGGGCAATTTAAACTCCAGGGATAAATACTTCAGTTTCACTTGAGATTTCACTCCGCATCACCAGGAGACTTAATCCTCACCCTTTAGATAAATGACAGTTCTTTTTATTTGGATGTTCAAGCTGTTACTTTCTAGTTACAAGAGTGGTTGGAAAACAACTGATTACCAAGAGAACCTACCAAAAAATGCTTTTAAAAGTGTCCTTTTTATCTTTTTTCAAATAGAATTTGCACTGTTTGACTTGAACCACTTAGTAGAAAATATGATATTTGTGAAACTGTGAGAATAAATAAGAGCCATGGAGTCTTATTTAGTAATTTGGTGATTTTTTTGTTCCCTTAAATTTCTCTCATTAGTGACACTAAGATTATACTGAAAAACACAATGACATAATTATATCAGGGTCTTCTTTGGTTAAGTGGGATGGAAGGGTGATTTCAGGGTGCCTCCATTATTTCTCTGCCCTGAAGATACTATATATAATAAAAAGTGCCACCATTAGCCATGTATTTAAGTTAAATAGATGCTCTTTAATTTCTTAGAAATGAACTTTTCCACTTTTTGAAACATATGAATCAGTGCAAAATTCACTCATACATTGCTGGTGGGACTGCAAATTGGTATAACCAATCTGGAAAGCAGTATGGAGATTCCTTTAAAAACTTGGAATGGAACCATCATTTGACCCAGCTATCCCACTCCTTGGTCTATACCCAGAAGACTTAAAAACAGCATACTACAGTGCTGCAGCCAGTTCAATGTTTATAGCAGCTCAATTCACAATAGCTAAACTGTGGAACCAACCTAGATGCCCTTTGATAGATGAATGGACAAAGAAACTGTGGTATATATACACACAATGGACTATTTCGCAGCAATAAAAGAGAATAAAATTTTGGCATTTGCAGGTAGAGAGATGGAGTTGGAGAATATCATGCTAAGCGAAGTAAGCCAATCTCAGAAAACCAAATGCCGAATATTCTCTCTGATAAGTGGATGCTGATCCGTAATGTGGGGGAGGACACGGGAAGAATGGAGGAAATTTGTTCACAGGAGTGGGCATGGGGACAGTAAAGATGGTGGAATATGATGGACATTATAGCCCTAGCTTTATGTATGACTGCATGTATGTTGTGATTCTACATCACATACAACCAGATAAATGAAAAGTTGTTCTCCATCTGTGTACAATGAACCAAAATGCACACTGCTATCATGTATACCTAAGTAGGATAAATAAATAAATAAAATTTAAAAAAAAACACTGCAAAATTTATAACTATAGCTCATCTATTTTGCCTGGTTTTGATCACCATATTTTATACTAAATATTATGTAATCTGACACTTTATAGCTTTTTGTGTCTGACTTCTTCTTGCTCTCACTACATCTGTGAATTTTACCCATGATGCTGGCTGTGGTAGGTTCATTTTTGCTGTGACATGGTGCTATACTGCAGGACTGACCCACTGATGATTTACCCATGCATCTTTAGATGGCCATTTGGGTTATGACCAACTTTTGGCCCTTACAAATAATATTGTTACTAACATTACTCTACGTCTTTAGATGAAGCTAAGTGTACGTCTATGCTCCAGTGTATGTTGGATATATACCATAGAGTAGTTTTATCAGGTCACAGGGTATGCATGTGCTCAAATTTAGTAGATATGGGCAGGTTCCCAAGCTTATACCAAATTCCACTCCCACATGCAATGTACAAGAATTCCAATTGCTCCATATTTTAACCCTTGCCAATATTCAGTATTCTGTTTTTTTTTTTTTTTTAAATATTTCAGCTGGGCGTGGTGGTACACATCTATAATCCCAGAAGCTTGGGAGGCTGAGGCAGGACGATCACGTGTTCAAAGCCAGCCTCAGCAACTTAGTGAGACCCTAAGCAACTTGAGACGCTGTCTCAAAATAGAAAATAACCAAAGGGCTGGAGATGTGGCTCAGTGGTTAAGCAATCCTGGGTTCACTCTCTGGTACCAAAACAAAGCAAAACACACCCATAAGAAAACATTATTTTAACCGGGCGAGGTGGCTCACGCTTGTAATCCCAGCATTTTGGGAGGCTGAGACAGGAAAATCGTGAGTTCAAAGCCAACCTCAGCAACGGCGAGGCGCTAAGCAACTCAGTGAGACCCTGTCTCTACATAAAACACAAAATAGGGCTGGGGATGTGGCTCAGTAGCTGAGTACCCCTGAGTTCAATCCTTGGTACCAAAAAAAAAAAAAAAAGAAAACATTATTTTAGCCAATCTGGTGAGTGCATAGAAGTAATATCTTATTATGGTTTTAATTTGTATTTCTCTAATGAGTATTTATTTTGATCAGTATTTCACAGGTTTAGTGGCCATTTGGAATTCTCTTTTATGACTGAATAACTTTTTGCTCTTAAAATATGGCTACATGTCTTTTCTAGTTAGTTCATTTATGTTTTAAATAGGAATATAAATATGGATATATGATTTTAGAAGTATCTTTTCACAGTCTGTGATTTAACTTTTTGTTTCTCAGTGGGGTGTTTTTGATGAACAGATGAAATTATGAACTGTAATTTCTCATTGTTTTCCTTTATGATAATATTCTGTTGAATAAATCTATGCCAATTCCAAGGTGATGACTACATTTTGCCAGGTTTCTTTTCAAATGTACCCCTGGGAAGAGGGATAATTTCAATAGTTGGAATGAGGTCATCAGCTTTTGTTTTTTTTAAAGTGCATTACTCTAACATTCCAGCAGATGTTGGTGTTGTTGTATAAAAGGGAGACTCTTAAAAAATGATTTGATATTTAACAGTGTTCAAGAAGGTTATTTTAGAAACAATTCTCCTCCCCCCATTTGCTTCATTAGAATGAGAGATATACAGTAACACAAATTTTACTTCAGATATACTCTTAGATGTGTGTGAGTTAGAGTTCTGACATTGGACATGTTTATTAGATGAATCAATTAGCTTTCCCTAAAGTGAGGACATCCTAAGGCAGAAGAGTTCTCTGGGGTGAAGTGAGAAGAACACTAGAAGAAATTGAAAGGAGGAAAGGGAGAATCACAAAATTCATCTGCCTTACAAGTTAACACCAGAACACAACCAAGTTGGGGACATACCTATTTTATGTCCCAGATCTCATTTTGGTCAGCTTAGTTTAGAAAGGCATGGAAATGTGTTTCATTTCTTGTGCATATTTTGATGTCCCCACTTGGTTGTATATTGCTTTCCAAGGAAGTAAAGTTTGAATTTTAAAACTCAGTGTTTTGAATTGCACAGGTAAGCCACAACGAGAGTATTAAAATTCATTATACCCTCTCTCCACTCATTTATACATTTTTAAACCACTGTGTAAAATAAAGGCATAAGATTAGATAATTCCTTGATCTTTTCTAGCTATAAAACTTTAGCATTCTTTCCCCCACTTGTAACATGGATGTTTTACTTTTCCAGAAAAGTGGGAGATAGATCCCTCTGAACTGGCTTTTGTCAAGGAGATCGGAAGCGGTCAGTTTGGGGTGGTTCACTTAGGTGAATGGCGAACACATCTGCCAGTAGCTATCAAGGCCATCAATGAAGGCTCCATGTCTGAAGAGGATTTCATTGAAGAAGCTAAAGTGATGATGTAAGTGTAAGCAACACACAGATAAATATTGCCTGATGCCTGGTGTCATGGAAAGAACATGGACTTTGGAATCAGCCAACCTGGGATTTATGTCACAACTTTGCTCAAGCTGGTTGTGTAATCCAGGCAAATTCATAGACCTCTGTGACCTGGATGAATTATTCCAGGTTTCCAAGCCTCAGTATCCTTATGTATAAAATGGAGATAACAGTACCTACTTCACAGGATCATTGTGTGAATTAAATGTGAAGATACAAAATAGATGAAGTATATTCTTTCAGTTTGATAATAGGTGCTTAATTGGTGCTCTTTATATTTTTCCTTTTTCCTAAAGAAAAATGTTGATTTTGTTTGGGTACTAATATATTGCTCATTTTTTGAAAGGGCACCCCCTAGTGGTTTCTTTTTTTTCTTATCTTTTATTTTTATTTTTTTGGCAAGGATAATGTGTTTGCTTTCCGAGAATTTAAGAATCCTGAGCTTTAAAAGAGAAATGGTTCATTGTAGACCATTGAACATTGCTCCTCAATTTTATTTTTCCAGGACACCGTTTGGACTAAGTTGAACTTATAGCTGTGGTTTATGCTTGTGACCTAGGTTGGACCAGGACAAATCAATAATTTGGCATAGTTCAAAACAACATCCTTTAAATATTGGTTCAACATTTACTTAAGAAAGGATCAGTGCCCTGAAGAAGAAAAACCCCAAGAGGTATTGCTTTGTTTTCCAGAGCAATTTAATTCCATCTCAAACTTGAAGAATTGGAAACAAAACAGACAAACGACAACTAAAAGTGATTAGCTGGACCCATTCTCCTTGAAAGGCAGAGCAATGTTGCCTTGGGGCTTCCAAATTTAGTCCCCAAGTATCCTATCAAAATATCCTTTCTATCCACATACAATAGAATGAATCCAGAGGAAGATTATGATAAGCACAAATTTCCACAAATTTCCTTAACTGAAAGTACACTTTATGAACTTGAAAGGTAAATTTGACAAAATATTTATATGAAAAAATATATGTATGATGTCCAGTGACATCAGCTTCCCAATGACATTTTTGTGTGTCAAGGTCCCTCAAGCACCTATCTGCCTGACTTTTGCTCTTTGATATGATATTCATCTGACCATGGTTTTCCTATATCTAAGGGACAAAAATTATAGTCCTGTATGTTGGATTATATAGGCATAATATGAAAATGAGTGGGAGAACTGAGACTCAGAGGGAACTGAAGGCATATTAGAATCTCTATCAAACAAGAATTAGCAATGTCTGATATCATGACAAGGAATCCTTGAATGATTCAGGCTTGGTTGGGAAATTGGGTTAGGATCTTTTTTTTTAAAGATTTTTAAAAAATATTTTGTTTAATTGTAGATGAACACAATATCTTTATTTATTTTATGTGGTGCTGAGAATCGAACTCAGTGCCTCATGTATGCGAGGCAAGCGCTCAACCGCTGAGCCATAGCCCCAGCTCCTGGGTTAGGATCTTTGAGGATGATTTTAAAAATGTTTTTGTTAGTGCATTATACTTATACTTAACAGTGGGGTTCATTTTGATGTAATCATACATACATGTAAAATAATCTGCTGTTTCAGCCCCTAGCACTTCCTCTTTCCCTTCCATCTCCCTCCTCCTATTCTCCTTCCTCTACTAAAACTGGTCTTCCAATAGATGTTCAGTAAATTAGATAAAAGGGACTGAAGGGAGCAGGGCGGGTAGGAAAAGGAAAGACAGTGGAATGAATCTGACATAATTTTCCTATGTACCCATGTAATACATCACAGCGAATCCCACCATCATGTATATCCACAAGAATGGAGTCCTAATTAGTATATGATATATTCTAAGCTTGTATGATTATAACAAAAATAACTAAAAAGAACCAATAAAAAACTGGTCTTCCTTTTTAATTTATTTATTTTAATTGGTGCTTTATAGATATACATAACAGTGGAATTCATTAGTATATTCACATATGTACATAGCAGAATTTGGTCAATTTCATTCCACAGTTCCTCCCTTATCCTGTCCCTCCCCCTACCCCTCAATCCTTTCCATCTACTCCACTGATCATCTGAGGATAACATTTTGAAGGCGATGGAAGATGTATGTAGTGTGAGAATAGAAACAGCTTCTGGGAGTTTATAGAGGCAGGAATGAGGCCAATGACTTCTAAGTCAGTTCAGATGGACATAATGTGTTGTTGGGTTTGAACGTGGTTTTTTTGAAAGTAAGGCAGGAAAAGCTCCATTTTAACATCTTATTGCAAATACATTTATCTTTAAATAGTTGACATGCATTGAGTTCTATCTGCCAAAATCCACAGCTCTGCACATGTTTCTTCATTTCTGAAGGTGTGCAGCGTGAATGTTGTCTCCTCCAGGAGGTCTTCGTTCACTAGTCTGTTTAAGTAGGAGCACCCAGTCCCAGGCACTTTCTGCTCTGTCACTTTGTGTCTGTTCCTTCAAAGTACTTGTCACCACTCTGAAGCTTCATGTTAGTCTGTTACTAAAATGTGAATTCGTGATAGTAGGGCCACTTACTTACACCTCTCATTCAACCTGGTGAGTGCCCAAAATGATGACTAGCCAGGAATTAGTGCTAAAATAAAAATTTGTGAATTATGAAATGAGTGAATGAATCCTCACCACAATTCTAAGAGGTTGATCTTAATCTTATAGATGAGAAAAAGGAAATTTAGGAAGCTTATGTAATTTATCTACAGTCCCACAATTTGAGCTTCAAATGGAAACTAGGACCCCGAACTGTCTGGGCAAAAAGCCCATAATGTTAACTAACACAATAACCAACAATTATTGATAGATCAATATATGGCAGATTTTAGAGAAGCTGCCTTAACTGTTAGCCAATATTGTTGACGCCATGTAGTTTTTCCAGTGCAGCAAAAAAACGAACAAGATTCAAATATATGCTGTGCTCTCAATCACTGTATTGAGGGATGTTGCCTCCACTGGGAGCCTGTTCACTGGGGTTTCCAGAGCATCTTTTAAAAACTGTTCAGAATGAGCAAAAACCAGTCTGCTCCTTAGACAACGTCTGCACATAAAATCTGATTAAACCCTCTAATTCATCTTCTTTTTTTTTTTTTACATGGCTTTATATTTCTTATATGCTCATGAACATAATCCCACTTAAATGTTCCCTGGGAGTAAGAACAACATGTTTTATTATCCTCATTTCACACATGAAAAAAACTGAGGCTTAGAAAGCTTAAATAAGTCATTTCCAGTCATGCAGCCAATAGGACAAAAAAAAAAAGCTTGAATTCAGCTCTTTGGATCAGGAGTAGTATATTCCCTTTAAGTTATTAAAGCACTGCTCTGCCTTTAATGGGTCCTTTGAATTTTTCACTTGTAGGTTTGTGTCTTTAGATGTAGCATATCAATAGCCATGCACTATCTGGAGATAGGTGAACTAATAACATTTAAAATAAAGAAAAACCAGTGTAAGTATATTTAAGTTCTGTAAGAGCTTTGACATGAATCTCATTTGATTCATTATGTCTATGTCATGTCTTCACAGTTGAATATTTTAGTTTTTAAAATAAAGCTTTAACATTTTATATTCATGCTAAACAATTGAATCTAGAATTGAAAATACAATTTGTTGTTCTTGTCTATCTCTACTGAAGTATTTTCTCCAGGGGCAATTAATTAATAATAAAGTTTTAATTGGATTCTTAGACCCTATTACTTACATCAAATAATTGATATTATTTAAATTAAATGCTTTTACATAATACTATAAGAAGCATTATTTTAACTATCACTTAAAATCAGGACATTTGAAAAACTGAGAAAGGGAAAAGATTCTTCTAATATCTCTCCTAGCAGAGCTATTTCTTTATAGCTTTTATTCTTTCCACCAAATCTTTTATAAAATTGTATTGAGTCTTTTCTTCTGCCTAAAAAAAATAAAACTTCAAGGTAAATGAATAAAAAGCTTTTTTTAGAAGTATAGCAGATCAGGGAAAGAAGAAGCATTCAGGAATGAGAGGAAAAGGAAAAATAAAAGAAAATCTACTTTCAGAAGTGTTCTGAGGGGCTGGGATTGTAGCTCAGCGGTAGAGCGCTTGCCTCGCATGCGTGAGGCCCTGGGTTCGATCCTCGGCACCACATACAAAGCAATGAAATAAAGACATTGTGTCCATCTACAACTAAAAGAAAATATTTAAAAAAAAAAAAAAAAAAAAAAAAAGAAGTGTTCTGAGTAGCTCTTTTGTTGGTGTGAGGATTTAGAAAGGAATAGGACAGAACACCCCAAGGGCAGCCGGCTGGGAAAGACAGAGCCTGGCTCTAATTGCCTGATTTTGTGCTAAATCATGCATAAATGCAGATCGCATTGCAAACTCTTGCAATGATATCCACAAGCAATCTCTTGAATTAGAAATAATTTATTTCTCAAAGATTTCACAGTGTCCCTTCCAGCTTTGTTAAACAAAAGATAGCATCAGTGTCATCATTCAGTTTTCTTGCATTCATTTTCTCAATAAATATCTGTCGATCATTATGTAGGTACTAAGTTCCGGAAATGTGATGACAAATAGCACAGGTGAAGAGTTCATTCATGCTCATGCTCTAGTGGGAAATGGGGAGGGAGACCAACAGCAAACCAACAAGCAGAGAAGCAATATAGCTGTGAAGAGAAGTAAAGGCCAAGACTACAAATATGATGATATGACCAAGATACTAGGGGCAGATTGAGGGGCTCAGTTGGATTGGATGGCTAAGGAAGACTGGACGCATTTCATCTCGCTTTTATTTTATGTAGGTCACATTGGTTGTTTTGTGGATGATTGAAAGGAATCAGAAGTGGGGTGGGAGGCTATTACAGTGGGTTGAAGGCTATTAGTGGTCCAGGTGGAAGATGATGGTGGGTAGGATGAGGGTAAAGATGAAAGAAGAGAGTTGTTTCAAGGTACATGTTTGAGACAAAATGATCAATACCTATTATGTCAAATGTGGAAGATAATGGGAGGAAACCAGGAGAACAAAGGTGATTCCAAGGTATTGGTGTGCACTGCTAGGTTTCGCTTACTGACATGAATAGGTTTGGGAAAAAATTAAGAATTTTGCTTTGGAAATGTTAAATTTGAGAGCCCTATCAGATAGTCAATGGTGACCAAGTGGTCAGGTAAATACATGAGTCTGGAGTTCAAGAGGAAGGTCAAAGTGGAGGGCATTAATTTGAGACTGATCACCAGAGATGATATTTAAAGCCAAGAAACTTAATTCAACAGGAAAAGGAATAAGTAAAAAAAGACAATAGGAGAAATCTGTAATGGGTTTGAAAATATTTAAATATATAGAGAATAAATAATATTTAATAAGCAAATAATAAATATTAATATATGATAAATATGACATTTGCTCTACAATGAATCACATATACTTCTCTGAGTTATTAAGAGGTACTAAATTTATAGCAAACAAAAATGTACTTTTTCCATTTGCATTTTTCTATGCCTATGAGAAATATTTGTCATATTGTTAGACTGAACATACATGAGGGTTTGTTTATTTGTTTTTGCCTTATTTCTGATAGAGGTTTGTCTTATTTCTGATAGTTTTTTGTCAGTGGTCTTGATAAGCCAGTGTAGTGTAATGTTTCATTTCTGAAATGTTTCCTTGTGGGTATTGGCTTGGTGCATTTCTTATGGCAAATTAATATTCTATTTCAAGACTTGCTTTCCTGCCATTGCTTGGCACACATAAACTGCATTCCTTAACTGAAAGTACACTTTGTGAACTTGACAAATATTTGACAAAATATTTATATGAAAAAATATATATATCCAAAATTAAAATAATGTTTAGGGTCTCTGAGTGCCTCTTCTCTGTTAACTGAAATGTTTTCATAAATTGATTCCATGGTAATGTGTCTCTAATCACGTTATATACTTTGTTTTAAGGTAAACAGTCTTCTAGAATCACTGAGTTTATTTTACTCTTATGAATGAGAGATGTAATTTTCAAAGTACTTCTGACTAACAGAGAATTACTTCTTATACATCTTGTAAAATTACAAACATTGATTCAAAGTTGTTTTCCATGGTGATCAGTTAGCATAAAAGGCCTTTGGAGATTGCATTTTATATTCCACAGAAGAAATAATAGACTTTTGAATCTAGGTGACTAGAAAGTCTGGGTATATTTTAATAGACAACATTCCAGGTCTGTGTGTATGTATGTAATTACTAAATACAAAGCAAATTTCATGTTGGTAAATTATTTTAGTCTCTATCTAAAAATTTCTAAAAGCCATTCGAGATGCTTTTACTCTTTAGAATTAAATTTTCTTGATGTCATTGATCACTCCTCTCTTCTGTTCATCCAGGAGTTTTTGTCTGGGTGGTGAAAGTTAGAAAAGTTGGGAGTCAAGGAGCAAAATTCTGAGACCTGGGCCTGGAGGAGCAGTAATGAGAAAGCAGAAGGCTTACAAGATGGAAAGGAGAAAACTAGAATGCTGATGAGTAGAATATGAGGCACACATCAACAATAACTTTGGAAGCGCTGCTTATATTTCTGACCCCACTTTCTCAGTGCATGAAGTGGAAAGGAAAATATTCTACTCTTTCTGTGGTTGGGCTGATGTTTGTTTATCTTGACAATGAGAATGATATATAGATAGCAAACATTACCAAATGCTTTGAAATGCAAAATCAATTGTGCTCACTGCTCTGTTTTTCTTCAACAGGAAACTATCCCATTCAAGGCTGGTTCAGCTTTATGGGGTATGTATACAACAGAAGCCCCTTTATATTGTGACAGAGTTTATGGAAAATGGCTGCCTGCTTAACTATCTCAGGGACAGAAAAGGAAAACTTAGGAAGGAAATGCTACTGAGTGTGTGCCAGGATGTGTGTGAAGGAATGGAGTATCTGGAGAGGAACTGCTATATCCATAGAGATTTAGTAAGTATGGTGCAAATTCCCTTATCATTTTACACACTGTGCCTGTGTTTGAAAGGACATGGCAATTGCTTTCAATACTTTGACGAATATATCCTATGGCTTCATTTTAAAACCTTTCCTCTTTATGTAATTTGTTGTGAAATGTAGCTTTATTTTTTTATTGCCCATGGATTCTGTAGCCAAGTATTTTATTCTATATGACCCACCTAGTCCATCAGTTAACCAAAATGGATTGACTTTGGTTTATTCTCTTGCTTTCTCCCTTCTTTCTTTTTTCTTTTCTTCCACCTTTCTTCCTTTGAACATGTAGTCAAACATGTACCAAATGCCTAGTATATGCCAAGCAGTCTTCTAGGTACTAGAGACAGCAGAAAAGAGTAAATTCCAGTGGTTCTCACACAGGGGTGCAGTTGCCCCAGTGTGCACCTGGTTTGGTTTTGACAGTATTGCAAGACCACTATTGGCATTACTGAGGGAGGGAGACTAGAAATCCTAAATCATTCTGTTCTGTAATGCCTAGAACATTCCTATTTTTTAAAAAAATGACTATCTTGTCCCAAACCAAATGTTAATAGCGCTGCTTCCCTTTTTTGCTACCTCCCTTGCAATAATGTATTCTGTCCATTCCACATTTACTCAGGATATTCACACTATTCCTCCTATGTCCTTCCATGTCTCATTTCTAAATATAAAAATTGACTGAGTATTTGAAGGTTCTATAAGAAAGCCTTGACACTGTCACCTAGAACTAATTCTGTGCTTCCATCACACCTGACCAAGAGTGACCATATTCCTGTTTTTGTCACTTGGCCAGGTTATTTGGGGGAGGGAAAGGAGGCACAGTTACATTTGGCTCTGGTACACGTTGGGAAGTAAGCTTATCCTATCCATGACTCAGAACTCTCATGACGTATATTTTTTATTGCTTCATATAACAGGTAACTTTTTATATTATTTACTAGCTGTATGACCCTGGGCCAGCTCGTTAACCAATAAAGCAGTATTAACTATAGTAACTCCTTTGTATGGGTTTGGTGGGAAGATTACATGAGTGGCTATGTGCAAGCTCGTAAAACAGTGCCTGGCTCATTTGAGAGCCCTAAAATGCTAACTGTGACTATCACAGGGACAGATCCCTGTTCTTCACCCCTCATGGCACATCTCCCAGTATCCAGCACATAGGAGCTATTGAGAAAATTTTTGAGTAGATGGATATGGTATCTGTTGCACCTTGTCTCTCACTTTCCTTGTCTCTATAAGTTTGTCTTTTCTGGGTTATAATTCAAAACTCAGTTGTGCGACCGTCTCATTGTTCTATTCGCTCCAGCTAGTTTCCCCTAAGTCCTCCCTTGTCTGATGTCTCCCTTGATTGTTCATTTTTTTTACACTCTATTTTATCTATCTACATGCTCCATAAAACATGTCAGCGAACAATGAATCTGTTCTATCAAGCACATTCTTGTGGTTTGGCTTTGAGATCATTGCTGGTACCTGCTGGCATTTTCATTGATGGCTCCTTCCAGTTTACTATCTCAAGTTTCTTGCCTTTTTATTTTTATTTTTTATTTTTGGCCATATTGCAGATTGTGCCCAGGGGTGCCAGCCCCTTTTTTATTTTATTTTATTTTTTACTTTGAGACAGGGTCTCTCTAGGTTGCCCAGGCTGCCCTCCAACTTGTGTTCCTCCTGCCTCAGCCTCTGGAGTCCCTGGGATTACAGGTGTGCACCACTGCACCTGGCTAAGATTTTTTGGGGTGTTGTTGAGCTCATTGAACCACAAATGAGCTGAAAAGCAAAAAATTCTCTTAAATAGTTCAACTTTATGATGCTACATAACCAAATCAATGATTTTCTTGATTAAGTTGATAAAGATGGATCATTTGGGCATCAAATATTTTATCTTGGTTTATATTATACCATATTTAGTTCACTGCAGCAATGTTAAGAAATATGAAATTTTCACTATAAATAGTTGTCTTCAGTGAAATTTCAGTTTTAAACTATAATTTCTTAATTTTTATCACCTAGTAGAGATCCTAAAGATATGAGATAATTTTTCTTATTGTCATGAATATTGAGTTTCTTCTTTTACTTAGATAAGTAAAAAATACATTCTACTTTTATGCCAAAACTCATCATTTATCATTGTTAGAAATTAATCCTCAAATTTATGAAGTATATTGCTTGAGAAAGATTAAACCTTTTAAAAAGTGTTGACATTTCAATTTTTTATTACATTAAAGAATCATTAAAATTCATCGTATAAAGGCAGGCTATTAAATCATATATAACATTGATAGGTATCATAACAACAGCATGTGGAAACTAAGGAAAAAGAGAGCAGATACTCTTTTTCAATGCTGGGATTGACTCAGCACCCTGTGCATCCTAGGCAAAGGCTCTACCACTGAGCAACACCCCCAGCTCGGAAACTCTTGAAGGAAAAATTTGAAGTCAAATTGGATTATTTTCTTCTTTTCATAGGCGGCAAGGAATTGTTTGGTCAGTTCTACATGTATAGTAAAAATTTCGGACTTTGGAATGACCAGGTATGTGATAAATCTAAATATAAATTTAAATAATCTATATCTGTATCTACATTTTTCACTCATTATAAGGAATCTTACATTTGTCTATGGAGAAACTGAAGATGATCTGCTCTGCTTTTGCCCTCTGGGGGAAGTGTTGTTGTGGTTGTGTGGCCTGCTGACCCCCTACGGATTTCAGGACATATGCCAGTTTTAGCTGTGAGATAGGCATTTATTTACTGTGGGCTCTTATCTTTCAGGTCATCATTAACAAAACTATGGTAGATCTTTTTTTTTTTTTTTTAATTTTTTTTTAGTTGTTGATAGATCTTTATTTTATTCATTTATTGTTTTGCATGTGGTGCTGAGGATCGAACCTAGTGCTTCACGCATGCTAGGCAAACGCTCTACCACTGAGCTACAGCCCCAGCCCCACTATGGTAGATCTTAAAACAAAAAGCATTTCTCAGTTCATTCGTGTGTGTAAGATTAAGAAAAATAGTTTTCTGATAAATGTAGTTTTTGAAAGAAAAAGGCAAAAATGTGTTTGTTCAGCCCCAACTTTCTAGGTCATCATCAAAAACATCTATTATCAAGTGCAGTGGCTTCAAGTCTACAGCTCAAGAGAGAAAAATTTAGCCATGTATTTTTGCAATTCAATATAATTTACATTTTGAGTCCCCTTTTCTTTGGGGTGCTAGAAACTTAAACTTCAGTGAGTCCAGGGTTTCTCTCTGACTTTCTTCAACATCAGTTTCCCAGTTCTGGATGTGTCATGGGGCTGTGTCCTGGTAGGGAGGTGACTTCTTGGGTCCTGTTGTCCACGCACACTGGCATTTTCAGCCAGCCAACCACATAGGTGGCTTCTCCACTCATCCCAAATTTCTGTGTGCAAGATTCCTTCAGAACTGGCATTGTCTATGATTAGAAAATTCCATCTAAGGTCTCTCGTATCTAGGCACATCCACAGTCATTTATTCTCTGAAAATTTTGCCTTTCCTGGGCCACTATCTGGGAAAGAAGGCACAGGTTCTGTTTTGATCTCGACTCTCACTGACCCAATATAGGAGTGATAACATCTTTCCCTGCTGTGTGACTGGGGCCGCCCTTATAGGGTAGAAGTTACCTCCAATGCCTGGTACTTCTTTTTCATTTCAGTTCTCCCTTTCTCCTAGCTCAGGGAATCTTTTTCTAGGTGAATGGATGAATGGTGGTGAGATCTACTTATCCATTTCAACAAATATCTTGTTAATAACCCAGTCCTTCTTCTTTGTCTAGACCCTAGAAACTCCAAATCTACAGAAAATGGCTTTCCCTCCTTTGCTTTCTCTTATTCATTCTTTATCTAAGTAGAATTTCCTCTGATTCAATAAGGGAGGTCTTAAAAGTGGCGTGAGATAGAGTACATGGAGGGGGGAGTGAGAATGTGGGAGTAGCATTAATACATAGTCTTAAAATTATAATAATAATTTATAATAATTAATAATTTTAAAATTATATTGTGTATTCAAGGGGCATCAAGCACACTTTAGTTATTATATCTTCTCTCCAGATTTCTGTACTTTGACATTTCTGCAGACAATTCTCAAAAAAAAAAAAGAGGGTTTTATTTCTTTTTTAAGGAGAGGGCAATTATTCCTATTTCTTTTTATCATCCCAATATAGCAGAGATTTTTCACATCAAAGTGTATTCTGTTCATAGGATTTTATTTTCCCTTAGCCTTCCCTATGCCTCACAAAAATGTATATATGAAAGAAAATATAACATTCAATTTGGAATTCATTCTTTTTCAGTCTGAGAAGATTGGTCTTTTATTTCCTTTTAATAACTGCGGCTGTTAGAGCATTCAGAATGCCTCCTGATATAGTTAAGAATGAATCATAATAAACATATAGAGTGGGGCATTATTTTGAACTGAAGAATTATTATGGTTTTCTAAGATCCAGTGAAAATAAACACAATGAGATTTGGTTTGGGGAGAAAACCCTGTAAAGGATAATTTCACACTCTGCTAATGAGAAGAGAAGGTATACAGAACCTTTCTGGGGTAAAATATATCTTTTAGCAAATCAGAGTTGATTAAAGGGATTTGAATAAATGGATCATGGAGGTAATTAACACAGTATGCTTTGAATCTGATGACTGCAGGTATGTTTTGGATGATGAATATATCAGTTCTTCTGGAGCCAAGTTCCCAATCAAGTGGTCTCCGCCTGAAGTTTTTCATTTCAATAGATATAGCAGTAAATCTGATGTCTGGTCATTTGGTGAGTGCATTTGATGCTCATTTGGTGTAGCTTGATTTAATCAAATGGGTAATCTCTTTACCTTCATTTCTTGATAACAGGTAGCCTTTAAAGAGTCTTCTCAGACCAGGCTCAGTGGTCATGCCTGTAATACCAGTGGCTCAGGAGGCTGAGGCAGGAGGATTGAGAGTTCATAGCCAGCCTCAGTAACTTAGTGAGGTCCTAAACAACTTAGTGTGACTCTGTCTCTAAATAAAATATTAAAAAATCTGGGGATGTGGCTCAGTGGTTAACCCCTGGATTCCATCCCTGGTGAAGGAAGGAAAGAAGGAAGGGAGGAAGGGAGGGAAGGAGGGAGGGAGGGAGAGAGGGAGGAAGGAAAGGTCTTTGTTGCTGTGCTTCCTGATGTGCTCCAATCACATCCAAACCATCTTTTGGCAACTGGTGTCATACACCTTTTACATCAGTCTGCCTTTTGGATCTTTTCCTTCCTTGGTGAGCACTTGTTTTAAAACCATAGCAAAGAGTCTACTGATGTAGAAAACAAACCCAGCCAACTCTTCTACCTTACAAAGGTTTTAAGGAAAAATCATCTTAAGTCATCACTGGATTTATTATGTGTATTTAATAAGTTTCACTGCTCAACTACTAAGAAGCTTGTTGTCAGTTATTCAGTTGATGGCCTGAACTTAAAGCCTGGATTAGAACAAAGAAAGTGGTTCCACCTCATTTACTTCATTACCTTCACCTTTTGTAGGTTTAGCCATTGGTGTCTTTGGGATTTGTTTGTTAATTTATACTGGGTGATATTCTTCACTGAGAAAGAGAAACTATGGAACCATGTCTAATGCGGTTTGTTCTTTGGGTTGATTCTCAAAACATGGCAATAAATGTGCAAAAAGAAATCTATTCTCTTTCATCCAGACCTTCCTGGATAACTTCTGGGTTTAGGCCCTAAGAAGGGTGTGCATTTTATTGTCCACGGTAAGATTATACTTGTGTCATTGCTCTTATTACCTCTCCCTTGCCCTATGGTGCTCTCAGCAGGTGATATTTAAGCATCATGGTGGAGCACATAAGCTGTGAGACCTCTGAATAGTGATATGAGGGCTTCAACTCCTTCATCAAGTGGCTACAGAACAATGAGAACTGCCTGAGTATTACCTGACCATTTTTCTCTCTTCCTCCCTGGACAGTGAGCTTCTTAAGGATATGAACTGGTCTCATTCTTATAGAATCATCTGGCCCTAGAATAGACCAGGTTTCTAACCAATACCAAACATACATTTGTAAAACAGGTTTATAGTTAAATGAACTCAAATTGGGAGTTCTTAAAGGAGTGGTCAATCAACAATCAATCAGTGATTATTAAATACTACCTTATGTACACAGCTCCCACTAGACACTCTAGGGCCCTGCCCAGCAGTGTGGTCTTTCTGTGAAAAAGGGTGACATGTGTCATCCTTTGGCTGAGAAACTTGGTCCTAGCAGGCAGCAGAGGCTCACGCAATTCTGTCACTTTCTATGGAATAGCAGAAAGGCTCATTGATTTCAGGGCATGGCTATAAGAGCAGTACTTGGAAATGAAATTGCTGCCGGCATTTTCTTCCAATATGGAGGCCATCAAGACCAATGGAAAAGGAAAGATTTTGCCTTCTCTGGCATTGTTTTTGAGTTAAAGCCCTCTTCAAAAACTCAGATGTGCATGAACTGCTTCCCAGATAGAAGACTCTCATTTTGGATGATTGTAACTCAAAGGCTAGAGGAGAAAAATAATAAAATATATTAACAGTAATTTGAAGTCAACTGTTCTTGCAGTTCCAAGTAACCATTTCCCACTAACCCCTTGTTTTTGCACATTTTATTCACAGGAGTTTTAATGTGGGAAGTTTTTACAGAAGGAAAAATGCCTTTTGAAAATAAGTCAAATCTGCAAGTCGTGGAAGCCATTTCTAACGGTTTCCGGCTGTATCGCCCTCACCTGGCACCCATGTCCATATATGAAGTTATGTACACCTGCTGGCATGAGGTGAGTGTCTTGCCTTTCCTGATTGGCAGCCCCAGCACATGAGACCAAACCCGTTCTCAACAACATTACCCAAGACTCTCATGGCAGCAAAAGCTGCCTGTCTTCTTAATGATTCTGAGGACCAGAAATACTCTTCTATTTGAAATTCCAACTGCACAGTCATGTGTCCATTTTGTTTTTTCACAGTGGTCTCTCTGCTGAGGAGCTCAGTGTATCTGTCAAATCTTATCTGTCTGAGCTGGGTTCTTGCAGAAACTCTTGGTGTTACTAACACCTCAATGTTGAGATATTTTATTACCTTTCAAGAATTGGTCAGTGGAACCAAGGGTGAAACTAGGTTTTCTAAACTTCCACATTGAAAGAGAAGGCTGGTGTTCTATTTCCTTCACTTCACTTTGATTTGCCTTGCCTTTCAAGGCCAGAAGGAATGGGTTTCCTCTCTCTATGGCACTTAAGACTCCTGCTGGAGAGATAAAAGCAAACTAGAAATGAAAGCAGAATGTGTGCTAGCAACCACCACTCAGAAATCATCTCTCGGGAGCCCTGTTTCTTCTTTTGTTGAAATGCCAAGCTTAAAAATAAAGTAGAGGGGTTTCTGTCCCAGTTCCGCCTTTTCTGGGCACCGACTCAATACATCCCTCCCCTCTCATCAGACTCCCCTGTGCTTTTGAGAGTTCCACTTTCTTTGCTGCTGATGGTTTCAGCCTAGAAAAATCACAGCCTAATGAGGAGTTTCCTCCTGCCTGAAAGAAAAAAAAAGAATCACTCCATTCCCAAACCACAGACACTGGAAGAGCCAATATTTCAAGAGCAATACATTCTAAGAAGTATTTAATGTATGAAAATTCCCCATGTATGAAAATACATTACATATGATTAATTGCTCCACAGGGAATCTTGAAAGATACAGAAAAATGTTAAGTAAGTTGTTGGGAGCTAACAGCTGTCTTAAGAACATCTTGCAATAACAACATAGAGAGCTCAGGAATATACACATGAGAGTTATAACGGTTTGACTTAAAAAATTTCACCTCTGCAATGGTACAAAAGTGGTACACATTCAATAGAAACCATATTTTTAATTTTGATTTTTTTCCTGGGATAGCAATATGAGGTATGATGCTCTCAGCTCCCAGACAGCCACATGATCATAATCAATAACCAATACTCTATGGGGGACAGCGTTGCTCATCTATGATGTTCTGTAGATTAGGTGAATTGAATGCATTTTGACTTAAGGTATTTTCAATTTATGATGGTTTTTTTAGGGGATAGCCTCATCATGAATAGAGCTTATTTGTGTTAAATAATGTACATGTGCATAGAATACTTAGTGAGAAACAGAGAAGGGGGAAGGGTAAATGGATGCTCCCAGAAAGATCAAAAAATGACCTCAATTTCAAACTGTCACTGGAAAACTGATTAAAACGGTGTTTTCATTATGTTTACTTACTTGTTAGCAAAAGTTGACTTTGCCCATTACTTTGCCCCAAGTGCTTAGATGCCTGTAAACTCAAATGCCTGTGGACTCAACCTTATCATTGATAAACACATTTCGCAGGCTCTGCCTGCAGAACTTCAACCTCTTCAAGAGGCTCCACGATTAATTTTTGGAGTCTCAGGGAGGACTCTAATGTGTGCTCACATCATCTGCACTGTCCTTTTTATTGGAACCCTCTGCTTATGAGCCACTAAGGGTGGTATCTTCCCCCACCCAGTTGACAGTGACCTGAGAATGCAGATACTGTGAATAACTCCTTTTTCTGTGGATTTCAAGGATGCCAACAGTGCCATTTCTTCTTCCTCAGAAGCCAGAGCCAAATCACATCCATCAGTAAAACAGGAAAAATGTTCCGATTCTTGGCTCCATGGCCACAGATTTTGTTGACTGCACCTAAAGATAGCACAGCTTGTGCCCCAGGATCTACAGAGTTCCTCATGGAAACATGTCTTTTGCTCTCTGAGTGAAATCCTTCTCTGTAGAGGGGATCAAATACAGTAAATAACTGGGGCTGAGCTTGGGGGCCTGAGGTTCTAAATCAGCCCTCCTCAGCTCTTCTTTGACCTCATATATGTCAAATCATACAAATAGGGCTCCAGGGTGGTGCTGCTGTCCAATAGAAATTTCTATAATGGTAGGAATGTTCTGTATCTGAGCTGTCCAATGTGGTAGCCACCTCTGGGTATTGAGGACTTGAAAAATGGTTAGTGTGACCGAAGAACTGAAATTTAAACATTTATTTAATTTTATCTACATTCAAATAATCACATGTGGCTAATGTTTATAGTGTTTTGTTTTGGTACTGGCTACATCCTCAGCCCTTTTTATTTTTTATTTTGAGACAAGGTCTTGCTAAGTTGCTTAGGGCCTCACTAAGTTGCTAAGGCTGACCTCAAACTGGTGATCCTCCTGCCTCAAACCCTACCCTGCCCCAGTGTCTGGCATTGCAGGCATGTACCACCATGCTCAGCTAGTCAGTTCCAGCCAGTTTATTTTCGCAGTCATCTTTACTCTTGTGTTTTCACACTCCTGCCTTGCTCAAATGCAAATCATGCCATGGTGTATCAGCCAATATGTCTTTATATTCTTTTTGTGGAGAACCAGACTAAATCCTGGTCCCTGCCTGCAAGATCTGCAGCTGGTGTCTAAGTGTTGTTAGTTGAGCTGACTTCTTCCCTTCCTTTCCCAGACCCCTAAAGGCCGCCCAACATTTACTCAGTTGCTACAAGTGCTCACAGAAATTGCAGAAACCTGGTGACCCGAAATGGAATGCCAACCCAGAGGATCATCTTGCGAAATTGTCACAAGTCATGAGTGGGATGCCACTGAAGGGAATATCTTCCTTTAGAACTGCTGATTCTTGGAGATATTGCAGAGATCACAGGCTTTTCAAAGTGTTTAAGTTTAAGAATATTCTAACAATAGTTTTCCTGTATGTGTGAGAGGGATTTCTACACTCTTGTCATACCTTTCATATCCATATGTGAAGATGGAAAAAAGACGCTGTTATGGTTTAGATATTAGGTATCCCCCTAAAGCTCATGTATGAAGTAATGCAAGAAAGATTAGAAGCGAAATGACTGGGTTATGAGGGCCTTAACCTAATCAATGCTTTAATCCCCTGATAGGGACTAACTGGGTGGTAACTGTAAGAAGGTAGGCTATGGCTGGAGGACGTGGGTCACTGGGGACATACCTTTGGAGTGTATATTTTGTCTATAGTGAGGGGACTCTCTCTGCTTCCTACGGCCATGTCCTGAGCCTCTTTACTTCACCACACTCTTCTGCCTTGATATTCTGCCTCACCTCGGGCCCCACAGAATGGAGCCAACTGTCTATGGACTGAGGCCTCTGAAACCTTGAACCCCCAAATAAGCTTTTCCTCCTCTAGAATTGTTCTTTGTTGGATATTTTGGTCACAGCAGCAAAACAGCTGACTAAAACAGGTTCCATATCAAAGTTCCTAGTGACTGCTCTTCCTGGTGAGAGCTGAGAACCTTCAAGCGTACAGGAAAAGCTGAATCTTCCCAAGGCTAAGGAACTTTCTTTCCTAAAGAGTGACTTTTGTACTTTAGTGGTCCATGTATAGAAGATGAAAGTGCATTCTGCCAGGTCATGGAGTAAAGGAGTCTCTGTGGCAGAATTTGGTGCTTTAAGGCTATACAGATCTTTATAGAAATCATGCCTTTAGGAACTACATGAATGTGAGCACTCTGGGAATGTCTTTAGTAAATCTTACCATATGTTATTTAACAATATTTTTGCACACATCTGATTATTTTGGACATGGCTGCTTGTATTCCAGTTTTAAACATTATTATAGGACTTAACCAAAGTTCCCCTTTGACAGATCCTGGTGATATTTCCATTTCCAGTGATGACCATTGTTAGGGGAATTCAGAACTGATTTCAGTTCTGAGATTTCACACAGTGTACAGGTGAGATTGGACAAATTAAGAAGCCTTATTTTGTCATAGTAAATGCCTCCTGTACTCTTCTATAAGATGACTCATTCTAGCTAGGCACGGTGTCTCACACCTGTAATCCCAGCACTTTGGGAGGCTGAGACAGGAGAATCACGAGTTCAAAGCCAGCCTTAGCAATGGTGAGCCACTAAGCAACTCAGTGAGACGTTGTCTCTACATAAAACACAAAATAGGGCCAGGGATGTGGCTCAGTAGTCGAGTGCCCCTGAGTTCAATCCCTGGTACCAAAAAAAAAAAAAAAAAAGATGACTCATTCTTTCCAAGGCAGGAGGCACAAAATAAGATTACCAAATGTGACATTAACTCATGAAGTTATTTCTGAAGTCTAGGACTTTGAATTCAAGATGAAAATACAAGCAATCATGATTAAATCTTACTTTCTTTTGCACTGGTTGTGGAAATGATTGGAAATTGGTCTTAATCATTCTAAGTACTTCGAAAGTCCCATAAAAAGAAAGCACAAGTGCAATTACCATAAGGTTAACAATAGGTGTCTGTTAATTGTATACTGTCCCATCCTGCATGATATTCTGGGGGAACATGCTTTATGATCCTCATTAGAGTCTAAGTTGCTGGTGGCTTTTAAATCATATTTCCTCCACTCCTAGAATTCTATCTTTGATTATCAGTGTGCTCAATAAATTTGTATTATTTCATATGAGAAGAAGGTACAAGAAAAAGATTTGATCGTTCACGTAGTGGTTTAAGAAATTTTTGCATGAGATACTGAGATATTTCTGACACTGTCACACCCTTTCTCTTGTGACTTTGGCCATGGCGAGAACAGAAGGAACACTCCAGCTACTGAAACCTTAATACAAATAAAACATACACAGTCTAGTTCAAGAGGGCGTGTGACTATTTAACAGCACGAGTGCATGATACAGAAAATAATGTGCTATCTGTATATACAGTAAATTGTTTTTTTTCTGTATTAAGCTTGAAAGTCCTCATTCCCTTAAAAAACAAACAAAACCCTCCCCCCCCCAACAACAAAGTAACAAAATCCCAGAAACAAACACTGAAAAGTCGGCACTGACTATAGGGCAACTGCCATCATTAGAGTACAAAGTACAGAGCAAAGCGTGACACCCAGAGGTAAGTCTTTCTTATGGGTCATGTGACTGCAGCTGCACTTGTAAGAGCATACATTGGCAGTTAGAGGCAATCTTTATACCTGTATTTTAACACTTCAGGAAAGTTTGAAATACCAAATTAGAAACAAGAATAACTAGAGATATGTTCTCAGTAATTAAAACTCCAGATAATGAGTGAATATGAATGCCTGTGACAGAGATGTTCCACTCCTTGTTTAGCTAAAGAAATAAAAAAAAATTTCAAAGGTTACCACACAACTTCTCCCGGGTATGGACTATGTTTTGCAACTAGTCTTCCTGTTTGTCATTGATATGAGAACCCTGTGGGTAGTTTGAGTTGCAACAGTGCAATATTTAAATGGCTCTGCATGAGAAATGAACAGGTAGTTTAGGGACTGGTTGTATAGTCCTAAAAAAGAGACAATAGGTCAAATGACAGAAAGGAGGTTTAGAAAAATGGGAGGAATTTAGAGGCCAAGCAGAAGATATGATCACTGAAAATAACCTTTTGGCAAGAATAGTTATAGGAATTTATTTAGTAAGCTTTTTATTGAAGTCCACTACATGGTCACACCATCTCATTGATAATATGTCTGGACTGGCAAGCAAACTGACAAGATGCAACAGCATTTCTTCTAGCACTAAGAAGGATATAAGATAGGAAATAGAACATGAACAGCCTCCAGTCTCCATGAAAGCCTACTAATTGTCCATGGGCTCAGATGCCTAGATCCCTCCTTACTTGCTTAGAATGAGCATGATTACTGGGGATGAGGCCATGCTCTTTGGGTTCACCTTGATGGAAACAATCTCCCTGGGTTGCCCAACAGTCACATAGGCTTACAGTCTACAGGTCTTCCAACTTTCGGTGCTGTGCCTCAGATTACAGGTTTCACAATGTACATAATAGGGATCTGACTTGGCACCCAACATTCCAAATTTATCTTAACTTCGGTTGTTTCTAAAGGACTGGTACTGGGAGATAGTAAGCCAAAAGTCTCCCCAGGTAGACCTAGGTCTTGGAGAAAAAGGGTATATAGGCCTGCTGTTAACTCTATACTCACACATACATAAACACCCCCCACACCCACACACACACCATAGTACACAGCTTTCTTAATATTCACAAGGTGAACACATTTGTGTAGCCAGACACAGATCAAGAAGTGGTACATTCCAGAGTTGCAGAAGCCATTCTCATTCCCTATTCAAGTCATTAACCTAAGAGTAATTAATATCCTGATTTCTAACACCATGAATTAGTATCGGCTATTTTTAATTTTTCACAAACACGATCCTTCCACAAACAGAAGCCAGAACATGTGTCTGCCATCTTTCACTTAATATCTTCCTTTGCCCCATCCATGTTGTACTCATGTTATTCCCATTTCTGCATTGTCTTACGTTGTATAATTATCCCACTAATTTATTCTAATTTTGATGGATATTTGAGTTATTTATGATTTTTAGCTATTAAGATCAGTGTTGCTGTGAACATTTTCCTACATGTCTTTCGGTGAAAATATGTGCACATTTCTGTTAGGTATATGCCTAGGAGTGGAATTGCAGGGCCAATCATACATACGCATTTAGCTTTTGTAAATAGTGTTAGGCAACGTTCCTAGGTGGATATAACCAAGGGCATAACAGAAGCAGTGTGGGAGAGTTGCAGTTGATCTACATCATAACGTTTGGATTCATCTCTATTGGCTTTGAAAAGGACACAAGGATTGTTAAGGATGAGCTGGCTCAGATTCAGTTTTGTTTGTTGAGCTGTACTACATTATAATCTCTTCCTCTCACTCTTTGTGGTTAACATCTCAGTATGTTACATGTATAATCTAAAGTCTGTAGTATTGGGGAGGATTGAAGACATCTGAGTGATGCAAAAGAGAAAAAAATAGAGGTAGAATACAGAGCAAAAAAAGGAGAATAGAAGAATTTGAAGGTAGAGACACAAAAGATATGAGCTTCTTATCAAGTGAGGAATACACACACACGCGTACTTGGCTAGTTGTGTCTCTAATTGCCTCATAACATGTATGGGTCTTGTTGAATGTTTGATGAGAAACTTGATAGATTTGTCTAAACAAGTTTGGGGGTTAGATTGGGGTCAGATGCACCGCTTGGCCTTTAGAGAAACTGGAGAAGGGCAGGGAAGGACAGAGCAGATATGATAGCTGGAGGTATGACATTGCCTGAGGGCAGTGACAGACTGGAGAGCAGGAAGTTCTGTTCCTTTGTGCTGTCTGCTGTCCATGATCGATCTTTTGTTCCCTGTTACCCCTAGTTATTTAGTGGAGTCTGCTGGGATCCTGACTGCTGTTTGAGTGGATTTTTGTTGCATGTGTGGGAGGTGTATAGGGTGTATTTCTTATGTGGTTCTCCATGATGCATGACCAAGACCATATGAAACTTGCAGAAGGCTGAGGGGCGGAAGAAACTTCAGGCACATAAAGTCCTTTAGAATATATCTATGTCTTGTAGAAGTGGGATATATATCAGTTGCGTACTTGCTACACTGAAGATGAGGTAGAGGTGGTTTCAGCCAGTTTAACTAGTTAACATTTGGGTTACAGATATTTAACTTCCAAGGAGCCAGGGCAACTTGGAGAATCAAAGAGTTCACACCTAGGTGACTGTTGCATTAGTGGAAAAATCCAGACATAAATGGTATGAGATTTAGAACAGGCTATCTAACAGAAGAGAATCAGCCAATGTTATAATGAGAAAAAGCAAGGTCTGGGAACAGGAAGAGTCATTTTTCTGAGCCACATCTGAAGAAGAATTTCTGTACTACTTTTGTGAGAGGAAGTTGGATATTCACTGGAGAACCTCTGTTCTGATTTGAATCTGGAATGTTTCCAAAACCTCATGTGTTGGAAGGAGGGTCTCCAATACTACAGAGTTCAGAGGTGGGACTTTTAGGCAATGATTAGGGTCTTTGGCCTCATCATTGCATTAATCCATTTGCTGGATTATACCATTGGTAGATGAATGGACTACTAGAAGAGGGAACTTGGTTGAAGAAAGTAGGTTATTGGGGAAGTGACCTTGGATTATATCCTGTTCCTGATTCCTCCCTGCTCCTGCCTCTCTTTGCTTCCTAGTTGCCACAAACTGAGCAGCTTTCTTCTGCCATGCTTTTCTGCCATGATGCTCTGCCTCACCTCAGGCTCAGAGCTATGGAGTTGGCTGATCAGTTGGCTGTCCTGGGGTAGTATTTCCTGTTGTTCTTTCCTTTCCACAATGTAGCTGCCCCTGGCTGTCTGCTTTCCTTGCAGGAAGCTCCCATGCTGACAGTGGTCTCTGCCACCAGAAGCCTAGCCACCGCTCTCTACAAAGCCTTTTCCCTTGGTGCTCAGTGTCCCACACATTCATGGAACCATCTTCTCATTCTCAGGAATGCAGAACTTTAGCTTAGACTGTTAAAGAAAAAGTGTTTTGACATTTGTTAAAATGTTTTATTCAAAGCAATTGCAATAAGGGTCAAGACTATTATAGCAGGAGGGAAAGAACTGATCTCAACTCACAGCAAAAATAGCTGGGGGAGTCATAACTGGTGAAGGGATCATGATACAAAGTTACTAAGAATGGATATCCCATCAAGGGTAGGAGGAATCTTGCTGAACTGGCTTAATAGGATTCTAACCCAAGGTAAGTCAAGGATTTTGATATTTAGCAAGGGGATCAGGAATTTGATCATATATCTAGGGTGGGGGAACACCTGCTAAACTGACTTAGCAGGATTCTTGCTAAGCCAGATCAAGAATGGCTGGAGACAAGGCAAGAGGGCTCAGTGGAGCCTGATTCTAAATGGGTCAAGGGGGTAGTCTTTGTCATCACCCATCATGTTAGCTGCCAGTCTCAGAGAAGACACATTCTCTATTTCACCTCTGAGCACCAGCCTTCACCTACCTTTCCATCCATGTCCAGATTAATTGGCCTCATTAGATCTAAATTTCATCCTAGGAAGTGTGATTTATTTCCATCCTGGGACATGTAGGTGTTGTGAGGAACACAGACCTTGAGCATCGCAACCCTGCTCTTTTCTCCTGGAATGAGAGTTTTCTTATTTCCTGACAAAGTTCACGTGGAAGCCAGAGCACAGGAGATGGTGTCCTCTCGGTTGGTTGTGTTTCCTTTTGTAAGACGAATGACCGGATGGAAGTGAAACAGGACCAACACAGGCTTTTATTCTAGGAAATATGCTCCCGGACCAGTTCCCCGCCCAGTCACCAGGCTCGAACAGGTCGGGAAAATGGCGCTGTGCCTCGTGTTACACAGGGTTATATAGCCTCTCCCCATCCGGAAAAGGCAGGCTTGAGGCCAGGAAGAGGTGTTGACTTAGAGTCCAGTGTCTTCTGAGATTAGTTTGGTGCAGCTGGTGATGTCAGACCCCTTCCGGTATGAGCCGAGAGCCGTACTGTAAGTTCGCTTCTTCTTCCGTACAGATCATTGGGGGCCGCCATTTTGGTGTGCTTGACGCATGCGTGCTGCGTTCAGCGCATGTGTGCTACGTTTGTCGTGAGCAACAGGCTGGCTCCTGGTGTTGTGTTGGTGCAGCGCCGCGGTGCAGCAGGGTCTGGTTTTCTGTGTCTGCCTCCGACCTAACACCTTTAATAACAGATGTTGTTCCTTTGCCTGTATTGTTCTTGTGCTTGCCTCCCCTTCTCTCTGCCTTGAATTGTGTTACCATGACAACATCTTCGGGACACCAGCATCCCTGAGGGTGGTGGGATGGATTTTTCAGGATTTATAAGGATGGGGTTTGGGTCAGGGACAGATTTCTCAACTCCCTTGGATAATCTGCTGCATCCTGACTCTAGTTTCTCCAGACCCAAGTGTTCTTCCTCTGGTTCACATTTTGGGCTGAATAATTCTTGAACATGGGTGGGGAAAATGTCACATCTTTATTTTTACTGACTTCTCTCTAAACTTTAACATTTCTTATGATGTTAAATATAGTTGAAATTTTTAAAAACTAAGCTCTAGTACTTTCTATAAGCAGTTTTTGTGGCTTTGTCAAAAGTATATTATTATTTTTATATCATGTGGGAGTTATTGCAGCTTTCTTGAGATTGAATTTACATTCATCACTATTTCAAAGTCATGACAGGTTTCAGGACTACCCCTAGATCTTGTCATTTAACACACACACACACAAATGCATCATAAATACACACATTTGCTTTTTAAATATTTCAATAACTTTATTCCAATGGTTTCCTTTTTAGTTCTGTGTATTCTATTTTATGCATTTAAAAACATTATTCCAAGAGGAAAGATAAAGTCTTCACCAGACTTCCAAAGGGATCTGTAGCATACAAAAGATTAAGAACTCCTGTATGGAATAGGATTTCTGTATCCGGAGGGGTGTTTACTGGGTCACACACACACACAACGGGTCAACTGCTTATAGTTGCTTAAAAGCAGCCCCATGAGGATCTGCTTTGGCCAGTCCTGTGGGCTTATTTCCCAATGTGCAGAGCCAGCCAAGCCTGGCACACCCTCAGAGCCATTTGCTTCCCCCTTTCCATATATTGTTAGGTGGTCCTGGGTTCTAACCTGGGCATTCCCTTCTCACCTGCCTTGTGTCATTCACTAGGTATGATAAATAGCACCTCCACTGCCCCTACATTTGGCAGCAGAGATGCTGGATGCTGGCCATCCGTATCTAGATGGGCATTTCAGCCTCTCTTCTTCTCCAGGCTAGTTGGAGGAAAAGTGAGTGAATCATATCTTTCTGGAGGCCAGGGTGGGCCCATGTCACTTTCAAAAGACCAAATAAAACAAAAGCTCAATTTAGAGCTTTAGTGTTTTCACCATTGGGAATTGGGTGTTATTGGCATCTAGTGAGCAAAGACTAGTGATTCTCCTAAACATCTTGTAATGCATAGCACATCCCTCGACATCAATGAATCATCCCATTCAAAATGTCAGTAGTGCCAAGGCTGAAAAGAATAATGTTAGGCCCTATGACTGCGGAGTCCAGGGTTGCAGTTGTTCATCCTGTGATCAAAACACAAGCTCCATTCCTTCTTCCTCAGGCTGCCTCCTCGTCCACTGCCCCCTCCCCCTTTTTTTTGGTACCAGGGATTGAACTCAGGGGCACTCAACCACTGAGCCACATCCCCAGCCCTATTTTGTGTTTTCTGTAGAGACAGGGTCTCACTGAGTTGCTTAGCACCTCGCTGTTGCTGAGGCTGGCTTTGAACTCGAGATTCTCCTGTCTCAGCCTCCCTAAGTGCTGGGATTACAGGCTTGAGCCACCGTGCCCAGCTTCGTTCACCCCTTCTTGAAGAAAAGAGAATGTTGTAATTTGACACCTGACTCTGATAAACTATACCATCCAGAGGGAGAGAAATCTTTGTCCAGGCATTTCCACCAGTGTCCTGGCATTCTCTCTGACTGGATCGGGTCACTGAAGCCTCATAGAAAAAAATCTCTGCAGCCAGAGGCCCAAATAGTTTAATTGACTTAGCCTCAGCCAGGTATTCTCTCAAGAGCCAGGGGTAGAATCCATTCACCTGGAAGTCCTTTTGTCTTAACCATAGGAACTGAGAGGTGTTGGGAGGGCCAGTGAAGGGGTGTAATACATACTGAAATGTTAACCGACACTCCTCCAGAGTCACCCATTGGTATCCTCAAGGACTTGATCCCAGGACCCCTGAGATTACTCAAGTCTCTTATATAAAATGGTGTAGCATTTGCATACAACCTACACACATCTTGCATTGTTTAAACCATCTCTAGATTCCTTATAATACATAATACTACATAAATAGTTCATATTTTATTCTTATTTTGTTTGTACATATTCAGTACAGATTCAATATTTTTCTTTTTCAAATATTTTTGACTCAGGATTGGTTGAATCTGTGGATGCTGAACCGTGATAATGGAAAGCCAAACGTATATTCTTGTTTTCTGGCCATTACACATGTTGCCTCCTTCTTCTCTAGTAACAAGTTGGAGTGATTCAGCTATGAACCATGTTTCTTTAGTACAAATGAAACTCAAACATTATTGATAAATTGGAGAGTGTTGTTAATAAGAAGTCCCAGTTATCTGGGTTCAGTTTTCTCTAGCATTTTAGAGTTTTGTAGTCATCTGAGGTACACTTTCTCACAATTAGAGAGCCTCAATAATATATAAATATGTTTTAGATAGCTGAAAATCTTATGCTTGTGTGGTCTTAGGACCCGCGGAGTGGGTGGCTTCCATTGCATTAAGCTTCGTGGGAAAGTTGAAAATGCAGTTGAAAGATCTGCTTGGATCAGAGCAATGTCCTCTGTTACCTGAACACATAGGCTCACTGATCTCATTTCCTGCCTATTGCAAGGTGGCCAGCACCTCTCCAAGGAAATTTTTCCTGCTCAGGAGGGGATAAGCCACCTGAGAAAAATATAGTCTGAAGTAATTAGTGAAGAAATAAGAGACAAAGTCAGAATTATTTTAAAGCAGAGCACTTGATACATTCTTCCAGTCCTGGTAGGAGTTGGAAAAGGAGAGAGAAAAAATGGCTCAGATTCTTTATTTATAAAAGGGAGAGTATCAAAGGCAGGGATAAAGTTTCAGTGGGTGGAGTCTTGCTTCTTGGTGTCTTGCAGTCAACAGGTTGATTGGCATCTTGGGAAGCCACACCCTTCTCAGGGAGTCTGTGTGGCTAGGTGGCTACAGCAGGTTACCCCATCTTTGGTGCTTGATGGGACCTTTTGGCAGAGCTGAGTGGGAGTTCACTTATGTAGGGCCATATCCTCAGCGGGATTACCACTTGTAAGCTTTCGGATACTAGATCTTCCCCCTTAATGGCTTCAATGCTGAAAAGGTCCATACACATTTCATGGGAGGCTCTCCACACCTGCCACTCCCCGGTTCCCTCATGCTGCCCCAACCCTCTTGCTGCCCAAGTCCTTTCTTATCTATCTCAGGATCTTTGCATCTGCTGTTTCCTTTGCAGGCAGGGGGCTTCTCCTAGATAGCTGCATGACTTCCTTCTTCATTTCCTCTGGTTGTCATCCTCAAATGTCACCCTCTTCTAGTATCTTTCTCCAACCACAATATTTAAAATTGCAACCCTATCATGGATATTCCCTGTCTCCCTTTTCTGTATGATTTCCCCCTATAGTTCTTAACACTATATAGCAAATCCTGTATCTTTACTTGTTTATTTGGTTTAATGTCTGTTAATCACTCTCCATCCCCAAACTATAACATTTGTGAAGCTAGGTATTTTTGTTTATTCACTGCTGTATCCCCAGGTCATATCCCAGAGCCTGGTATAGAGCTGGCCTAAGTAAATATTCACAAAATGATCCAATGGAATAAACATAGTGGGGTCATCCAGAAGCTACATCTCCCAGATACAGGAACAGGCTGGTAAGCAGCTTTCCCCTTGAGATTCTGGAACAATCCATTGCTTTTGCACATAATAGTGGACTGTTTTTCTGTCTGGTTTCATCTGATGACCTTAGGTAATCAGCAGTCCTTTTTGGTATAGACCTGGCTTTTTCCCAAACAATTTGGCTTACACACAATTTTCTATATTCCCTTTCCCTATTTAAATAGGTAGAGAAAATGTATTATGTTAGGGATTGACATTAAAGACAATACATCTATATAAAAATCTGAATCTGTATTTGATGGACAGATAAATACTTAATAGAGCAGATGACCCTTCCGTCTGCAGGAGGGATGGATGTTTTCTCACACTACTCTTAACAGGTGCAGACAACCTATAGCTACTTTATTTTGTCTATAACTTCTCTGATTTATCTTATGTGCCCGTACTGGCTGGGTAGCACTGGGAAATTTGATTTAGTTTAATCCTAAGACTTTAGTCCAATGCAACAATGAAAATATTTTCCTTAGGTTCAGTGGGTAGTCTCTCTGATTTTGCTTCTCCCTCCCTCTGTTCCTGCCCGATGTAGTATCTGGGTATAGAGGGGAAAGGGGTGACTTTATTCAGGCATATTAAAAATATTTAACAACTGATTTGGCATAGGTACAGATCAGTTGGCATGAATGCTCACTGCCCAAACTGACTCAGCCTTTTCACTGTGGACTGTGGCCATCAGCCCTGGCAAGGTGACCTTGCAGTGGTGAAGGGAAGGGGAAGGATTGTTTGTACTAGAGCAGTATCCCCTGGCACCTCTGGTCTCCCAACATTTCTTATCAGCCTGGTTGCTGCCTGCCCTGCTGGTGTTTGCAGATGTAGTTGGTGACTGGTGTGGGCTGGTCTCTCCTGACCTGGCCAGGGTATGGAAGCATTTCCTAGATGACACGACCTCACTCCAGCTCTTCCCAACCGAGGCTGCCTGGAGGCTGCATGTCACCTTGCCTTGGAGTGCTGGGCATCTACAATAGTGTTTCTTGTTCTCAACTCAGCTGCTTCCGGGGTCCCATCTTGAGCACACGTGGGAACTTCTGGGTCCTGAGAGAACAAGGGTTCTGAGTAGAACATCAAAACTGGGCCTCTACACTTTGGCCCCTGCCCTCACTCTCTTGCTTAATCATGTCGTGCAACACAGTGAATCTTACCATGGCTGTTTTCCAGACTTGGGCAGTGACTGTGTGTGAGGCAACCCCACCCAGGAATCCAAATAGAAAGCAGATCCAAAGTCTTCCCTTCTGCCCTTGCCAGTCCCTTTCACTCAGCTCTCCTACCTCAGCAAGACCTTCAACCTACCTCTACCACTCTCCCTCTTCTGCCCACAAACTACCCGGCTAGAGGATGTGAGCTTTCCACTTCCTCTTCCTGGTGCGGTTCTTTTAGCCTAGAATGATCTGAGGGCTTTTTTAAAATACTTGTCGCCCATGTTCTATCTTCTCACCTCTCCCTCCCAATTCTGATTTTTTTTTTAAACTACTCTGAGGGGACCCCAGGCATGTTAAAACTAAGCACCCTGTGTGATTCCAATGCGCAGCCGGGGTTGAGACCCACTGTCCTAGACCAGTCATTCTTAAATGTCACTGCTTATTAGAATCACCTGGGGAACTCTGAAACATCCTGATGTCCAGGCTGTGTCGTGGGCCAATAGAATCAAAATCTACAGGGCAGGCATTGGTATCTTGTAGGCTCCCTGGGTTATTTCAGTGGCAGCCAAATATGAGAACCAGGATTCTTCAAGGCCCATTCTTCTCAAACTTCAATGCATGTGTAGCCATCCGAGGACTTGTTAGGATGTAGATTCTGATTCAGAAGGTCTGGGGTAGGGCCTAGATAAGGATAAGGAAGGGTGCTTGTCCTAGGACCATATTATTCTTCCCTGGGCTATATTTCTTCCCCCAACCTCTTTCACCAGAAGAAGACAGGGAGAGGGAAACTGACTTATAAGTAAATGGAGGTATTTTAAAAACACTGTGCCCATTACAGATGGCAACAGACAGCTTCCTAGTAGACTCTCGGTTTATCTTCCAAGACAGCTATATTCATTCTTCCTCTTTGGAAGGCTAAAATACTCAGTTTTCTAGACTTTCTTAAATCAAGAATAAGCCCACGAGAAGATTTCATATATCAGATAGAGCCAGAAATGTCTAAGGAGGGCTTCTCTTACCAAATAAAAAGCCCAATCTCGCTAAAAGAAAAACTTTTGGGAGTGACTGTTTCTGCTTGAGATGCGGCTTTGGGACTTGAAGGTGTAGTCCCAGTCTGTGATTCTGAGGAAACAGTTATGAAGATAAAGGCTTAGAGATAGACTTGCCAAATAAAATGAGATGCCTGATAAATCAGAATATTAGATAAAGAAGTAGTTTTAATGTACGTGTTATGATCACTTTCTAGGTTGTTACCTCCAGAAATGGATAGACCCCTGCATTAGACCATTTTCTCTTACCATAACAGAAAATTCATAAAGCTAGGAACTTTACAAAGTTTATTTAGCTCACAATTTTGGAAGCTTAAAGTCTGATCAAGTGCTCCCCGCAGTTCAACCTCTGGTGAGGGCTCCCTTGTTTGTGTTTCATCATGGAGGATGGCATGTTGGTGGGAGAGGAAACCAGGGATGGGGAAGGACCAGTCTTGCTCTTTTATAATGACCCTTTTTATGAGAATCTCAGGCTTGTGTGATTTGAATTCCTACCTGGCACCGAAAAATGGAACACCCAGGCTTTCTCACTATCTCGCCCAGGTGTGGGTGGGGCAGAGGGGAAGAGGGAATGGTGGGACTTGAAAGATGTCAGCAAGTAAAAAATGGGGTCAGACTCTTTATTACCAAAAATGTGGTACAAATATTGCATGGGATGTGATTATATTGAAACAAATTCATTATTTATCCAAAATTCAAATGTGCTAAATCTGGCAACTTTACTTATAAAGTATGAAGACAGAGTCTTGGTTCCTCCTAGAATTGTTGAGCCATGGCATCGATTTTGAATCCCCAATGTCCAGACTTGGAAGACAAATTGGACCCGTATTTCTTTAAGCCACTATATGTTCCATTACCTAGAGTCAAGTCTATTCCTAAATTATACATCTCCACTGACTTTTCTGATGGCAGCTATTATGCTGTACACTTCTACCTAGAAATTTATACCAAGCTCTTGATAATACTGAAGATGCTAATAGTAGCAGTCTTTATCCATGCCAAAGACCAGCCTTCCAGTCCTGCTTTGCTGCTTCTTAGTTCCCTACGTTATTTGACAACTCATATTTCCTCTATAAAATGGGGATTAGAGTCCGTATCTTACAGAGTTGTTAGAATTAAATAAGAACATATATGAGATACTTGGCATAGTGTCATAGTAAGTACTCAGTAAGTTTTAGGTAACATTTAGTTTTTTATTCGAATTAGTCCAATTGCTTGCTATGGACTGAATGTCTGTAATCTGCCCCTCCAAAGTTATCTATTGAAGCCCTAATTTCACTGTGATGATATTTGGAAGCAGGGCCTTTGGGAGGTAATTAGATTTAGGTGAGGTTCTGAGGGTGAAGCATGCCCATAAGAGAGAGATCATGAAGCTTCTCTCTAGCCCTACGCTGTATAAGACATGGTGAGAAGTTGGCTGTGTCCAGGCCAGGAAGAGAGCCCTTGCCAGAACCCCACAATGCTGGAATTCTGATTTTGAACTTCTAGCCTCCAGAACTGTGGGAAATAAATTTTTGTTGAGTGAACCAGTCTATAGTATTGTGTCATGGCAGCCCAAGCTGACTAATACAAATATATTTTATTTTAATCATTGTATAAAAATTTCAGGTGTGTTACCAATAACATTGTGAAATTACCTTTGTTTTTCAAGAAAGAGCGCAAAGAGGAAGGATCACTGTTGGGGGATAGCGGAAACAGATTGTGTCTCTTATTTCAAAGATTGCAGAAATCTAAGAAATTGAGAACAACCACAAACTCAGAATGTGTATACTATATTTCAGCACTTTAAAAAAAATAGCTCTGAAGGTGGGATGCAATTTATAATAGGTGAAGTCTTAGATTAGATCTGTGGTTTTCAACCCTAGGTGAATATTTAAATCATCTGGGGAGACACCAAAACAGACATGTAGACCAAAGGTACAGAATAGAAAACACAGAGACAAAACCACGTAAATACAGTTATCTCACACTAGACAAAGGTGCCAAAAACATACATTGGAGAGAAGATAGCCTCTTCAACAAATGGTGCTAGGAAAACTGGAAATCCATATGTAAAAAAGTGAAACTAAACCCCTATCTCTCACGCCTGCACAAAACTCAACTCAAAGTGGACTAAGGATTTAGGCATTAGACCAGAGACACTGCACCTATTAGAAGAAAAAGTAGGCCCAAATCTACATCATTAGGAACTGATTTCCTCAACAAGACTCCTAAAGCACAAGAAGTAAAATCAAAAATCAATAAATAGGATGGAATAAAACTAAAACTAAAAGTCTTCTTCACAGGCAAAGGAAACAATCAAGAACATGAAGAGAGAGCCTATAGAATGGGAGGAAATCTTTGCCACCTGCATCTCAGATAGAGCATTAATCTCCAGGATGTGCAAAGGACTCAAAAAAACTTAACACCAAAAAAAAAAAAAAAAAAAAAAAAAAAAAAAAAAAAAAAAAAAAAAAAAAAAAAAAAAAAAAAAAAAAAAAAAAAAAAAAAAAAAAAAAAAAAAAAAAAAAAAAAAAAAAAAAAAAAAAAAAAAAAAAAAAAAAAAAAAAGGACAAATAACCCAATCAATAAAAAAAGGGTGAAGGAACGGAACAGGCATTTCATTTGGTCAACAAATATGTAAAAATTGTTCAACATCTCCAGTTGGAATGGCAATTATCAAGAATACAAGTAACAATAAATGTTGGTGAGGATGTGGGGAAAATGGTTCATGCATACATTGCTGGTGGGACTGCAAATTGGTGCAGCCACAACAGAAAGCAGTATGGAGATTCCTCAGAAAACTTGGAATGGAACCATTATCTGACCTGGTTATCCTATTCTTCAGTTTACACCCAAAGGACTTAATATCAGCATACTACAGTGACACAGCCACATCAATGTTTATAACAGTTCAACTCACAATAGCTAAACTATGGAACCAACTTAGGTGCCCTTCAACAGATAAATGGATAAAGGAATTATGGTATATATACATACAATGGAATATTACTCAGCCATAAAGAAGAATGAAATTATAGCATTTACTGGTAAATGGACGGAACTGGAGACTATCATGCTAAGTGAAATAAGCTAATCCTCAAAAATCAAAGACTGGAATCTTTGCTCTGATATGTGGATGCTAACTCACAATAAGGGGATCCGTAGGGAAGAATAGAAGTACTTTGGATTAGACAAAGGGGAATGAAGGGAAGGGAGGGGCAGTGAGAATAGGAAAGATAGTAGAACAAATGGGACATTATTTTCCTGCATGCATATATGAATACATGACCAATGTAGTTCCATATCATGTATAACCAGAAGAATGGGAAGTTATACTCCATATATGTATAATATGTCAAAATACATTTTGCTGTCATGTATAACTAATAAGAGCAAATTTTTAAAAATCATCTGAGGATAATTTAACAAATATTGTGCACTTGACTCTACCCATAGATTTTCTATTTAATTGGCCTGGGATGGGTTCCACACAAGGTAATTTTTAAAAACCTCTTCAGGCAAAGATAATTGTGCAGCTAGGGCTAAAAATCATTGTAGCAGCTAAAATATCTTGTGTTCCTTTTTGCATTGGGGCTTCTTGTGAGATTTATTAAAAGGTGGAACAAATAGAGAAAGAGACTTTCCACCAATGCTTGGTGGGTAACAGCTTTTTAAACAGCTATCTCTAGATGTCCTCACATGCTCTAGCTGGCATGCCTGTGATTTCACTGATGGACAAGAGTTAAAGGCAATGTAAGCTATTAGATCAGTTATGGAATCAAAGCTACAGACAGTAAATATAATGCTGTATTACCAAGAGCTGGAAGCCAAGTGCTAGAGCTTATAGCTTCTTCTCACTTGATTTTAATATCTGGTCTCAGGACAAAATAGTTAAGTTGCTGAGAAGCTCGTACATCTGATCAGGGGATCATACTATAGGCAGAATTCCACGAAATCTCAGGAAAGAGCCAGAACTTTAAATATTTAAAAAGGGCATTTGTTATTTTGTGGAGTTTACTAGTTGATTAGAGAAATGAAAATCAGGTTTTTTGTTTGTTTTTCACTAAAGTCAGCCTCCTTTTGTTGTCTGCTTGGGAGCAGAATTGTACCTGTTCCTATGTGGCTCCTATCTGGCATCTCACCTGTTTGACCTCATTCATGATTGCCACACACACAAATGTGTTGGATGGAAGTGGTTAATCTTTGTGCTATTGGACTGTGTATTGCTAGTAAAATTACCAAGTAATTGTGAAAGTAGATCATATGTTTGTATTGTGGGGACCTCCAGTCCCAGCTACTCTCCATTGTACGCAAAATAAATAATATACCTCTTGATCTTGTTTGACCAGTTCCTCCACACTTTAGTTTTCCCTTTTGCTGCAGGCTAATCTTTAATCAGCAGCTGCCTCCCTCTAAGTGGAATTGAATTATGTATAACCTGAATTGCATTGAATTCCTTAAGTCTGTCTCATTCTAAACCAGTTTGGTTCTCAGAGTGAGGCAACATCTGTGTGTTGCTGATGCTTGTCCCTCTTTGGCCCAGGTCAACTCAATCCAGCAACCTCTCTGATGAGTGTCTGTCTCAGTGCTAGCTGAAAAGACAGAATCACTGCATTACTGAAACTTACTCTCCAGGATCCTGAAAATAAACTCTCCAAACTGATGGAGAGCTTTGCCCATTTCTCTGTGCATGCAAGATTACTCTGAAGGAATTAAATTCAAGCGAGATAACCTTGGTAAATAAAGCCCCATTGCATTCTGCCCATACAATTTATTTTTTGTCTCTTTCCTCCAAGTCTTGTTTATTATAACTCAATTTTCTAGTTCCATGGGTTAAGGGAAGAGAGATCTTCTTTATTGAAATACAATTTAAATGTTTTGGTAATACAATGAAATTTACTAGTGAAACAAAGGCAAAAGCTAATTGCAAGGCAAGGCCCTTCTGAGCTGGAGGGCTGTTTTGCTGATTCCTGGTCTATGGAAACAATCTGTTTTGTTGGATTTAGCTAAGGGTTGTCCTTGAGTTTACTTTCTGGATGTTTTGATAGGCACAATTAACATGGGAGCAGCTGCATATCATTACCCCATAGTCCAAACCATTCCAGAGGTGATCTAAGGGCTTTTTCCATACAGATTAAATGACCAGGGCCCTGTATTTGGTTTCTACAGTTGGTGAGCATGAGAAAGCATTCTCAAAACAGTTCACAAACCTTTGGGTTTAGCTATGTGCCACTTACAGACCATCAGGAGTTACTGGCTGGATCATGGAAGGCAGAGTGTAGCAGAGATTGCTGGAAAGAGTAATGGCTCCTCTACCCCCACTACAAAACTAGCCTTTCTGCTTCTCCCAGTCAAGTAGTTGCTGGGGTCTATACTTGGCTGCTGTGCAGGAGAATTTACAGTGGATTAGTGGGTGTCCCATGGAGAAGCTGGTGTGAGACCTTGTCTCCTGAAGGCTAGACACTCACCTGAGGAATTTGGAAACTAAGGGTCCTGGAGTAGATAGTAAAGTAGAGGCCCCTGAGAAGAGCTTGGAATACTCCTTTCCCTCAACTGCCATGAAAGATCCATGCTAAGTCAAAGTTCTCTCCTACATGAATAGTGTTTATAGAGAGATTCGGTTTCCCCTCAAGAAGAAAAGTTCTTCCTGAGTTGGGCACTGAAGTGAGAAAAGGCTCAGGGAGCTAGTTCTCTCAGTTGTTCCCCTTGCCTGCAACCATAGTGTTTATTTGGGAAATATTGCTCTTTTGTTAAAGCAAACTTTAAGCATCTTTGTGACGTAAGCATATCTCTTAATGGCTTCCTTTAAGCCGCTGTCAGGGTGTTCATATGTTTGGTATCAACCCAGCTTGCTGAGGAAGGCTGTTTGTTCTGACTCTTCTGTGGATGTTTTGTTCTTATGCACAGCAGACCCCACCAGGCCATTCTTACATAGGTCTTACTCCATTGACAAGCCACTGGGGTCTTGGAGGTTCGGGTGTTAGACCTCATTCTAGTAATTGATTTAAGGAACAGTATAGTATGTTTTAACATGGTGATGAGATAGGTATCTCTTGTACCCTAGACAATTTATTTCTCTAAACTAGAAACAAATGAGGGAGTTGTTCTCAAACATGAGTTCAAGCTAAAACAAGGAAAAATATTTACATACATGTATATTGTATTAGGTATAAGTCATCCAGAGTGCTCAGGTTATATGCAAATACTACACCATTGTATATAAGGGACTTAAGCATCTGTAGGTTTTGGTATCTACAGGGGGTCCTGGAACCAACCCTTGTAGATTCCAATGGATGGTGGTTCTTTCTTTAAAAAAAACAAAAACAAAAAACAAAAAAAAGTTACTGAACTGAGGGGAGATTTCATTATATTGATTGCTTTCAACTCCTATCTTATTCAACAAAATCACTGAAGGATAAGATACCCTCTTTTGTTCAGGTGCCAAAGCTGTTGTCCTGTGGGAGATGGTTTTGTGAAGAGCCTTCTAAAAAACCAACTTTCAATATTTGAGGAAATAAACGTCAGTGCAGACTTTCTTTTAACCTTGGAACCTCCTTTTTAATTTCAAAACAAGGATATCTTTGCTATTACATATGTGTACCATCCATACACTCTAAAAAGCATAATTAAAACACATTATATTATTACAAATGAAAAAGGTATTTAAAAAGGTATGAACATTCTAAAATAAACATTATTTCTAAACATTTGAAAAATATAACATTTCATGAACATAATTTATTTAAAATATAGGAAGACATTTCACATATACTCATATAAATTATTTTCCACAAAGCTTTATTGGAAGGTAAAAACATCATTTAGTTCAGTTTACTGGTTTTTATTAAGAAAAATAAAATGTTTTTCTTGGATTGATTTTGCACTGGTATTGAGATAGTAAAATGGTAGAATGTGTTTTCACCTGTACTACTTAAAGTGAGTTAATGTGACATATATTGAGAAAAGATAAGGGGTTTACAAAAAATGGCATTCAGTGGTCCTTACCTCTCTAATAATAAGACTGTGAGAATTAAAATTTTGATTAAAAAAGAATTGAATTTTCTCAAGTGCCTAATATATATTGGGTATGATACAAGGTGTGTCATGTATTTGACTTAATAGTTTTAAAAATAGGTGTTAATTTGATTTCATGTTGCTAAATCTAAAGCATTTTATAAACATTCTATAGTCTGAAATAAATATAAAATCATTAACCATTGACATAAGAGTAAGTCAAAATAAAACCATTAACTTTGTAGAACTAGGAAAAGCTTTCCATTTGTCTTGTGCTCACCTAGCTTTATAATACTTAACAATCCATGTACTAATATTCATATAATAAATCCTAAGATATCTATATGATGAGAAAAAAGTATATCTATTAAAATACATATGGCTGGGCACGGTGGCGCAAGCCTGTAATCCCAGCACTTTGGGAGGCTGAGACAGGAGAATCATGAGTTCAAAGCCAACTTCAGCAAGGGTGAGGTGCTAAGCAACTCAGTGAGACCCTGTCTCTACATAAAACACAAAATAGGGCTGGGGATGTGGCTCAGTGGTCCAGTGCCCCTGAGTTCAATCTCCAGTACCAAAACAAAAAACAAAAAAAAGTATGTATATAAAACAACCAGTGAAGACTAACATAGTGTTAATATAGGAATCCAGCATTTTACTCTTCCATAGAGAGTACCTTCTTATTTTGGGAAAGAAATCAATTTTTGTGTTAGATTTGCAGTAACATTTTAATGTTTTTTAATGCATATGCCCTCCATTGATTTTTGTCAAGAGAGGTTTTCAAATAGCTCATTGTTTCTCCATATACTCAGCTCATTAAATGGTTCTCAGTCTTCCTCCTGGGCATTTATGTCAACACCAGTTCATTTTCTAATCCAGGTACATGTGGATACCTCTTTTCCAGGAACTTTTGACCTGGGCGCAATGTACCAAGGGCAGAACTTGGCATTGAAGGTGTCAAGTAAGAGTCGACATTTAATAAATGTCCAAAACCTTATAGTGGAGAACCACCACAGCCTCTGGTTAAATGTCAAGAAAAATGCCATTAATTCCTTCACCAAGAAGGTGTCCTGGAGAAACCAATGAAGTTTTCAATACTAAAAAGAAGAATGTTAAAAGAATTTCTACAATTTTTACACATCACCTTGTCTAAAGATACTTTCCATGCAAACTTGTGTTCATAGCTTATATAACTGATACACAGGTAAAGCGAATAAGCAATACAGAGTACACACGTCTGGCCCGCGGTATCAACCCATGAGTCTCCCATGGATTATGAATTTTCAATTATTTAGAACGCTTTGAGTTGCACTCAACACTAAAAACTATGTTTAAGACTCCAAAGCACTTTAAGACTTTGCAGTCATCCCAGGTCATCGCAGTGAATGTCAGTCACAGTTCAGCAGAACTGTAGAAATGCTGAAGTCAGTTCAATAGAATTCTGAAAAGCACAGGTTACTATTATTACCCTGGGTATGCCTGAGCTGGCTCAAAAGCAAAAAAACAAAACTGATAATGTTTGATGTTAGGGCAGAAAAAAATCCAGTCAACTTAAAACTTTCTTTTCAAAAGCAATTTTTTGGTTAGGGTTTTTGTTCTGTTTTCAGATAAATCAGTTTAGTCTAGAACTAAGATAGGCAATGTCTTTTCCATGAATCAGGAAGTGAGGGGAAATCTGTCTATAAACACTAAAGACAACCAAAATATTATTTCTGCTATGAAACTGGAATGAGATGGGGAAATTTTATGAAAGTCTTAATGTGCAAAAGATATTCTCTGTAGTAGCCTCTGAGGTCTTAATAATTTTCCAAAAAGTTCACTCTCCCACCTGCTCTCCCAAAACACTTATCAATAAGCTGCATGTAAAACATGGTCAGGATGAATTTAGCAGAAAAAGACAGTCTGGCACTTCTTGTGGTAGGATAGGATTATTTTGAGAAGATAGTGACTGATTAAAATTTCCTTATTAAGGGTGAAAGTACCAAATTTCAAGAGAACCATTAGCACAATTTCTTCCAATTTTTCAGAAAGATTTTTCCAGTTGTTTTAAAGCTGTGCATGGAAAACTCACGCTTTAGGGATAAAACATCAGAGAAAAATTGAAGGCACAATACAATCCTAAAATAACACAGATTTTGCAAAAAACTCTATGTCAATACAAAAATAACCTTTGGGAAAATAACTAAAGAAAGTAATGAAATGAATATAAGTCACTCCAAAGCTAATTTACTTTTACTTCTCCAGAAAGTCTATTTTGTCTTATGTCATGGGGGTCTCTGTTAAAAGAATCTGTGGCAACAATCTTTTTTGTGTTTTTGTTCCTATATGAAAAGAAAAAAAAAGTGTTTCTTTTACCAGAGGTCTCAAGTATTCTCCTTCCTATCGTTTTCCCTCTTTAATTTCTATATTTGAAAAAATTGTAATTCATAAGCCCTTCATGCTGGGGGTATCTTGTGCATTTTAGCTTAAGAAGAAATGGAGTCCAAAGCAGGCCTCTTTTTTCTTTAACACTTTGCCCATTTACTACGTAGTTTTAAAAGAAGGAAGTTGCAGAAGGGAAGTCAGAGCACCAGAGTTCTCTCTTCTCAGTTTTAATAATTTGAGATTATGACTCATCAGAACCTGGTGATTGGTACTCTGCTTATCAGAACATAGTTCTCTTTATGAATCACTGTGAATCTAAGAATAGTTACCGAAGAAATGAAGAGCCACCTGGCAGAGCCAAGTCTATTTTGACCAGAATAAAAAGATTATTCTGAGACAAACACAACTCCTTGACTTCTTTTAGGCGTAAGGAATATTTCACAGTTTGCAGCAGTGAAAAGATGCAGAAGTCTTTGGGAGGAATATCAGATCTTGAATTTCAAATTTGATAGTACTTGGACTTACATCTAAAGTACTGGAACTTTAAAAACACTAACTTTCCCAGAAGTCTTTTTTTTTTTTAAATGATGTGCTATTATTTTATATATCTTTATTAATTTTATGTGATGCTGAGGATCGAACCCAGTGCCTCACGTATGCGAGGCAAGCGCTCAACCACTGAGCCACAACCCCAGCCCCTTCCCAGAAGTGTTTTTGAGAATAAATATTCTTTTCCTCTTAGAGCATCTAATGTTGACTATAATTCAGATTTTATGGAGACTTTGATCTTCAGTCCTGCTAAATAAGGTAACATCATCATCATATCCTGGGGTTGAATTTTCTAAGTTCTCTAGTAAAACGTAACTGTTCTCATTGCCATTTGGAGAAAGGATGTCTTTCTTAGCAGAGGATGTCAGTTCACTCCAGGTAATGTCAATATTTTTAAAAGCATGTAGAAGGAAGATGCCATTGATAATGGTGAAGAACCCACTCAGGGTCCCGATGATATCTCCAACACTCATGCCATACCACTCCTGGAATAAGATGGCGGAGCAAGTCACTACCATGGAGGTGAAGAAGACATAATAGATGGGGGTCACAAGAGATGTATTAAAAGTGTCCAGTGCTTTGTTGAGATAGTTTATCTGTGTAGTTACTGAAAGCACAAGTACAGCCAGCAAAACAAAGACAAGGGGATTCTTATAAACTGGCTTCCATTCTAGCAGTTCCTTAATGGCAATTCCCAGGCCCTTGACAGAAGAAACTGAAAATGCTCCAATCAACGAACAGACTGATATATAGACCAATATATTGGTCTGTCCTTTCTTGGGGGCCACAATCAAAATCAGCACCAAGGAGATCACAGTTATGATCACAGCAAAGAAAATAAATCCTGTCAGGAAGAGAACAGAATTATACTTCAGAAAATGTTAACGGAATCATGTCTTTCTTGCTAGTCCTGAATTTGAAAGCATAGATATTTTAGAAATAGAAGTGAGATTAAATTAAAAGTAGCAACAAATTGCATTATTCACATTATTTTATAAAGGACTTTTACGAACATATCATTTGAATCTCGCCAATAACACTGTGTGGTAGGGTAAGTATTGTCCTTTTTATTTTTATTTGGGGAGGAAATGGCAAAAGTTTGAGTTTAACTATAAATCTTTTGCCCTTGCTGTTCCCTTCCCTCATTTTCATTGTACAGAGGGGAAGCATAAACACAAAAATCAATTGTCTCCTTTTCAGAAGACTTGTAATAAGCAAACCTTTTTGTGTCTCACAACCCACAAGAAGACTTGTAGGAAGCCTGTTATAATATTGTTACAAATATCATCGGATGAGGAAGGAAAGAGAAGCAGACTTTGAGTGTTTCTTTCGGCTGAATCACAGACCTGGTTCTTTCAATTTCATTTCCATTTCATGCAAAGAAGTAACTTCCTCTTCTTGTGGGGCATGGATAACCATCACAGTTGACCCCAATATACTTAATATGCAGCCCATTTTCCCATGAATGTTCAAGTGCTCATTTAAAAAGTAGGAAGACAAGATTGCACTGTTGGGAGAGAAAAAGTAAAATCACTATGGTTGAATTGTCTTTTGATTACATAGCAGCTTAGAAAGTCCAGTAGGTACCTGCCACTCTGTATTCCAGTAAGCTGGTTTGAAATGTACTAAATGATAGTGAAAAATCTGGGTTAGTTTTAAAATCAAAAGTGATAGTCAATCCATTCTGCTTTGTTGCTTTTATATCTGAAGAGTTATCACAGACTTCTATATTCCTGTCAACTTCCCTGACCTTCTTAGAGTTCCCGATCAACTCATTGTTGTTGTTTTTTTTTTGGTACTGGGGATTGAACTCAGGGGTATTCGACCACTAAGCCACATACCCAGCCCTGTTTTGTATTTTATTTAGAGATAGGGTCTCATTGAGTTGCTTAGTGCCTAGCTTTTGCTGAGGCTGAGGTTGGCTTTGAACTCAAGACCCTCCTGCCTCAGCCTCCCTAGCCACTGGGATTAAAGGCATGCGCCACCAGACCAGGCTTCAATTTATTTTTAATAGTAGCATCTCCTGTAAAGTCGAGCAAAATCAAAGGTCTTTTACATCTTACTGGCACAAAACAGATTGAATATCCCTATCTGAAATGCTTAAGATTAGAAATGCTTCCGATTTTACATATTTTCAGATTTTGGATTATTTGCATTTACAAAATGAGATATCTTGGGAGAGGGGACCCAAGTCTAAACATAAAATTTATTCATGTTTCATATATACCTTGCATGCATAGGCTGAAGGGAATTTTATACAATATATTGGGTGTGCCTGCATTTTTACTGCAACCTGTCTCATGAGGTCTCATGTGGAATTTTCCACTTGTGTCATTATGTCCATGCTTGAAAAGTTTCAAATTCTATATTCTGGATTTTTGGACTAAGGATGCTCAATCAGTACACATAGATCATGTGTGCCCGTGAAAATCTGAAAGAAGGATATATCCTAAGAAGAATTACCCTGCTTAGTGCTGATACGTAGCTAGTAAGCACCAGTACAACCATGGAGAATGTAAAAAATATTGAAATACTTCCTTATTATCTGCTACTGCCTTGACACTTTCACCTATCCAATGCTCCCAATGCTTTGTTATTAGTACCTTGACTTTAGGAAGCTTCAGATTGGCACTACCGTGATGTCATCAGAGTATGCCATTCTATTGCTCCACCAGTAGGCCTACTGGGGGCTTCAGCATACCAGCCTCCTTCCTCTGATGCCCTGGCACTTGCACAAAAATTAATGGTGCCCATCTACTCCCAAGCCTATGGGCAAATACTAGGTGCTTGCCTAGAGTCTCCCTCATGTGGCTACTTGTGGGACTGCAGCCCCAGTGAAAACTTAACTAGCTATCATTTCATAGACAAGTGTTTTAGGTGCTTTCTGTGTATTAACTCTTTTAATTGCCATAACAATCCAATAAAGAAGGTGAAGATAAATGGGGAAGCCAAATCATAAATTTTGTAGTAAATTCTGATAATGAATGAAAACAAAATGATAGCTTAGTTATTAAAATAAAGAGTGCATGCGCTCACTGGATCCATTATTTCTTCATTTGGGATCATAATATAGACCAACTCAGAAACGTCAGATCCACACACTACAAAAGATAGAAATCATTCATGTTTCCAGCACTAAAAGAATCTACCAGGTCTTCAAACAGAAGTATAGAGCAGACGACACAGCATTTCAGTGAGAGTTGAAATTTAGCCCAAATGCTATGCTTTTTAAAGTCCTCTATAGTCATTAACCACTATGACAACAGAAAGAATTAAAAGGACTATGTCATTTTGTTCAGGTCAGAGTTAAAAAGAAATAGAAAAACACAAAACTCTGTTAGTCTTCACTGAATTGTCACAAACCAAGCTCACTCTTCTCATTGTTTTTTTAAATAAAAATATGATAATTTATTTCTGCTTTTTTTTGTAGTCTTCTTGAATTATTTTGTGATTTTTTTTTGGAAGAATTTTTTCCCTTAGTGCTAGGATTCAAATCCATGTCTTTGCACATGCTAGGCAAGGGCTGTACCTCCAACTATACCCATAGTCCAAGAAAAAACATTTTTTATTCCTATTTTACAAATGAGGAAACTAAGATTAAGTGACTTGTTCAAAGCTTCCCTGGGGTCACAGAGATTATTTTGAGTCTTTTATGCTTTCAGAGTCCTGGTTGGTCTAGCCAACCCCCTCCCGCCTTTTTGAGGTATATTCAGCAATATTTCTTATGGTTTAAGTGTACCATGTTATTAAAATACCTATAGAAGCCAAGCTCCTTATTGCTCACCTACCTTATAAGAACACTCAGAGCTCCCAGTGGGGTGACCAAGGTGGCAGGTGCAAATGCGTAAGCTGCAAAATTTGCAGCCTCTCCTGCTCCCACTAGAAAGCAAGTTGAAGTATTAATATACAAGATGAATTTATCTATCAGAAGAGAAAAACAAATGATCCTCACAGAACAGTGGACTTTCATCTCAAAGACATTCAAAGATCTAGATAAAACAAATGATTTAATTTTTTTTATGGACGGGGGGAAAAGACTGGTATTAAGGGATTCAGATAAACTCAGATTACCTGGCAATATAAACTCAACTAATGGTGAAAGATGAATACACATTCTAAGTGACTTTCAGTAGAATTGATTTTAGTTATTTCAGTACTGAAAACATATTTGCTCACTATGATGAAACACAGTAGCGGTAGCTTTGGAATAATCTGAGAATTATTCCATTTGCTCAAGAACATATGCTTGGCATGCTTGAATATCTATTTGTGGCAAATTAACAACAACAACGACAATGGCAATCTGTAATGTTAGAAAGCTTTGTAGAGAGCTGATGTCGACATAGGGGAGAGCCAAGAAATCCCTACCCCAGGCCTACAGACATCAGGCGTCTTGAATTACAGATGATCTACAAGCAAGAAACAGAAGCTTAGTAGCTCAGGAAGATCCAAAGAGCTGTTTTAAAGTCCTAAGGATGTACTCTGGAATGTCTTCTTTTTTAATCTGAGGAATTCTAGATGTCCAGGAGGTAGTGTGATGCAAACAATCCCTAGAGTGAGGGAAATCCCTCCTAGAGCTGGGCTTTTGAATTGGAGCCAAGTTATTCTCACAGATCATAACTGGACACTTGCCCAGAGAATGTACTATTTCATGCTGGCAAACTACACCAAGCAAATGGTTGTTGTAGAGAGATAAAAGAACACTACTGCAGGCTAGTGCAAGTGCCTACTTTTTCTTTTTCCCTTTCTTTGGCTGCTTTGCTAAGCCTCCCCCATCCCCGCCAACCTAAAGGAGGAGCCAGCATTAAGAAAGCACTATAAAACAACTCTAAACTTATAAATAATTAGAAGACTACTCCAGTAATAAACAAATTATGGCAGTTTCCTCAGAACATTAAACATTTTTGGAATACTTTCAATTGCTTATTTTTTCATCTTTATAGACAGCATTCCATGAAAACATGGATTCCATGATTCAAGTACCATGTTTGCCCCTAGACGCATCTCTAATGTATACTTTTCTCTCTTAATACCAGCATCAACTTTTTTTCACATGAAGAGAGCAAAATTGTAAATGCAGCCATAAAATACTTTCCTTGTATTTTCATTCTAAAGTGTGAGTACCAGCTGAGGAGATGCAAGAAAGAAAAGAGGGGGAAAAAAAAGAGAATCATTCACATATCTATCTGGAATCTTCTCAGTATAGTCCTTGTTAACTTTAATTCAACGGAAGTAAAGAAATGGATGTGAAAGTACCTTAAAAACCGAAAGGGTGGCACGCCTGTAATCCCAAGGGCTCAGGGTAATGAGGCAGGAGAATTGGGAGTTCAAAGCCAGCCTCAGCAAAAGTGAGGCTCTAAGCAACTCAGTGAGACCCTGTCTCTAAATAAAATACAAAATTGGGCTGGGGATGTGGCTCCGTGGTGGTCAAGTGTCCCTGGATTCAATCCCTGGTACTACCACCCCTGCCAAAAAAAAAAAAAAACAACCCAAAAGGGCTACATAAACTTAAATCCATTTTATTCATCATCCTTTTGGATTCCACCTTTTTTGGTTTTTTTTTAAGGAAAATGGACCCAAGTTCCTTCCGACAAGTGTCTTGCAAATAATGAAATACTGAAATATGTTACTTGGGTTGGGGAAATACAGGGAATCATGAAGACTTCTGGCTGCAGAGGAAAGTGATTAGTGAATGGTGTGAAGCTACCATTCATAGTGTATTTTCTTTGGAAGTTTCAGGCTTGGGATTTAAGAAAGTTCAGAGGAGGCAAGAGCAAAGGTGAAACAGGGGATGATGGAGGGGGCCAAGGCTTCCTTCTGGGAGTACATTACATTAGCATTTAGAAAGTGCTTTCACAGCTGCAAAGTCTCCTTTCATCCTGAAAGCAAGACTGGGAGAAGGGAGTGTGCCAACAACCCTCATCTTCTCCCCATGTTTTCCAATGTCAACAGCCAGAGAATCCTTTGATTTATCCTTGTTTGGTCCTTGCAAGGAAAATGTACCCATTCCTGAGAAATATGCAGCTAGGATAGTCATGGATTCATATTAGAAGCTGGGAAAATATGAGAGGAAACTACTTTTCTCAGTTCTTATGGAGAAGAAAATATCAAAAGTTTGTGAGCTTATATTAATATTTTAAATACCAGCTTTCCCCCTTGCATTCCAGTGAGAGCATGGGGAAGGGGGTGAGTAAAAAATAATCCATATAATATACACATCATAATAATAATGGTTGTTGTCATTACAAGTCTATATAAGGCAACACATTATATACATACATAACTTTTAGACTTAAATTCCACCCTTACCAGGAAAAAAAATTAATTTTGAAAAATTCCATGTAATCGATTTATCATTTTAGAAGTAAACATGATTCTCTCCATTAAGAACTTACTTGACAGTAATCCTGCCCACCACAGCCATTCCTTGAGGTAAGAATGTCCACCTTGTCCTAGGAAAAAGACCAAAAATAAAAATTAGGTTCCAAATTAGAGAAAGAAGGATAAAATGATTGACAGTGGGGAAAGATACTTGATTATGGTTGGAAAAGTCAAGGCATAAGGTCAAGTCAGTAAATCTAAGGTCTTTGAGCTTATTTACTTGGTCATTTCCAAAGATCTTTTAAAGCTTTCCATTATGTCACTTCACTTTTGATTTCTACAGATTTTTTTTTTGGTAGGAGATTTTATCTAATCATCAGGTTCATTGCATTTATCTCAGTCAGAGGTATGGACATTGAATGTGATAAACTCTGAATATTTTATTTTAGTCATGGTTAAAATATAAAACAAAAATCCTAAATTGTAAATTATACTGGTTACCTTTTGAGGACTTTAAAGGGAAGAGGATGATTGGCATAAAAGCTTTTGAAGTATGAATCAGTCCATAAAAGAAAAACAAGCATTAGGCCGATGGACTCCACTTATTCTTTCCCTCGTCATAATGAAATTGAGCTTCTGTCTAATCTACTGAAAAGGACAAAAGGCTGTCCTTAAGAATTCAGTTATCTTCCCACTGCTGTAATCTGTGACCTGAAGGAACTGTTGTATGTTTACTATAGAAAATGGAATTTTATCAATTTTAATTCGCATAACTCCCTGAATTTGACCTAGATGACTTTGTTATAATTAAACTGAACAGGACATGTATGCTATAAATTGCAAAGCAGTTAACCATACTTATTTAGAATTTTCTCCTTAAAAAATTTGCAAATGAAAAAATTAGAATCATCTTACAATATTGAGCCTTATTTGCATAGTTGGTATCTTCTGGGTAACTAGTAAAATAACATTTACTTTTGTATGTTTATTGACCATTCACATTTCTTCTGTTTTTTTTTTTTTGTTTGTTTGTTTTCATTTGCATTTCTGATTTTGTGTTTCTTGTCTATGAACTTTGCCTATTTTCTGTTAGGGCACTCATTTTCTTGTTGACTGCAAGTCACTCATTTTACATTATGAAACCTAACTAGTCTTTGTCAATAATTTCATAATTACCCCCTACCTATAAATCATTTGCTCTATTGTTTCAGTTATGGTATTTTCACTGTGTGTATATATGTGCATATGTATTTTTTAATTTTTTTTTGCCAATCCAGAAAATCTCTTCCTTTACATAGAATAGGCTATTCCTTATTTTTATGCTTATAAAAGGCCTTATTTTAGATTTTCAAAAAATTATTTTATTTTAAATTTAAAACTGAATGATCTGGAATTTATTTTGCTGAATAGTATAAAATAGACCTCTCACAGTTTTCTCCTCTACTTTTCTCCACTTGACACGAATATTCTTAATTTAGTAATTTATTTTTCTCAGTTGTTGGAAATATCACTTTTAAAAATCATATATTAGAATGTGATACATAATTGGGTCCACTTATAAGTTTTCAATAATCTTTTATTACTGTATCTGTTTTAGTGCCAGTACTAAATTGTTTTGTATACCAATATAGTATGTTTTATTTTCTGAAGGTAAAAATATCCTTTCAATAGTACTCCTTCAGAAAGTTGTTTGCATAATTTGTGATAATTTTTTTAATATTTATTTTTTAGTTGTAGGTGGACAGAATATCTTTATTTTATTTTTATGTGGTGCTGAGGATCGAACTCAGTGCCTCACGCGTGCTAGGCAAGCACGCTACCACTGCGCCATAACCCCAGCCCCTAATTTGTACTAATTTATTTTTCCATATGGACCTTAGAAAAATGATTCACAAATATTTATGAGGTATCAAACATTGTGCATCTATGTGAATCTACCATCAATAAACAAGTATCTGTTACAACCAGGAAATAAACAATACACACATAACTACAAGAAAGCAAACTCAATGCGATGTTGGAGTAGCAGGGGACGCAGATGGGGAGATGTGCCCAGACAGGATGGTCCAGGATGGCCTTTCCAGGGTAGTGAAATTCAAGCCAAAGTCTGGAGGGTGAGTCAGCTCAGTGGGCAGGGAGTAGAGGGTACCAGGCCAATGGAAAAGACCTCAGGGTGAGAAAGAGCCTGGTCTATTCCAATAATTCCAGAGAAGAGTGGGCGGTGGCACAGGAGGAAGCTGGAGAGGTAGCAGGAGCCACTCTGTGTAGGAGGTCAGAGACTGTCAGGGAGGCAGCTGACTCAATCAAGGACACACAGGCTTAGATAAATAGAGTCAATGATTATGATGGCAGCATTGTGGTTTCACCATGGAACCATTTCTGCAACTAGAAACTTGAATTCATTTTTTGCATGTGTTCTTACCCGCTCTAGTAACACCCTTATTGGCCAGTTGCAGGAGGCCCTTCTTTTTCAAAATGAAGCTGGAGCCAATAAAAATGCTAGAACATATGGCCAGTACCAAGCCCACATAAAGACTGTATTTGTTTTCTACATTTGCTGAAATGCTCCAGTTGGTTGTGCTGGAATTCAGGTTTCTGTAAAGGACAGAAGAAGTTCCCAGCTGTGACACATTTGTGATCTCACACCAAGCCTGGGAAGAGTTCGGACAGACCAGAGATAGCACGTAGCCTGGAAAAAGGAAAGAGACAAATGTCAACAATGCAAGGGAAACGTATTAATGCTTTCTGCAAGAAACACAGACCTGAGTGAACAGTATGGAAATAACTTTTTTTTTTTTTTAACTGCAATCAAGGAAGTGTTAAACAGATGGTCCACAGACCTATGGACATTGATTTGGTTTGCACGTGTTCTGAAAAATGATTTACAATTGTTTAGTTGTCATCATTTAAAAATGAGAGATTTTATATAAAGGTTTGGAATCCTCGTAAGTTGGAAGATCTGGCAATACTTGGGTCTTTGCTCCATCAGAACAGCAGCCTGCTGGAGCTGTGAGTGGTTATGTAGACCCAACCTGACCTCAACAATTCATCAACTGATGAATTGGTACTTCACTGCATCAAATAACCAGCCTGTTTCTCAGAAAGCAGGGGCTTGACCTGTGAATGTAGGAAAGGGCACAGCAACCGCACTGGTCTACAAGTTACTCCATTTCAGGATATTCAGTTAATTCATTTGGTGGAGTAGGGACTGTGCATTTGAGAAAATACATGTTAATGTAGACTTAATTTTCCTTACAACTTTTCCTGAAAAAATAATGATTTTTTTTTAGGTCTACTAATCCACCATCTCCAAAATATAGCAGAATATAATAGAAAAATGAACTAAACATGAATGAGTTTTTTTGAAGAATAAGATTCAAATAAGCATGCAAAGCCAATGAACCAGACCTATTATTTAAATGTCCTGAAATTCTGAGGCTAAACAATAAAATACAAAATGAAAAAGTTTACTCTATATAAGAAACTTCTATAATCTCTTTGCCACTTAAACAGATACCAACAAGGTGATGCTGTCACTAAATGTTCTGTCTTTTCATTTTTTTTTTCTTTCAAAAAAGGAAAATTTTCCCAGTTTGAGTTACCCTACACAAAAAAGGGCAAAGGAAAATTATTAAGTATAACTTTGGAATTCAATGAAAAACTCAGTTTTGTGTCTCAAAAATCTGAAGAAGGCGTATGAGCAACAATGAAAGACAGACTAAATAAATAATGTCTTAGCAACGAAACTTCTATAAGTGGATCTGGCATCCCTGGCAAAGTATCATGAAGGTATCTTTTATATTTTATTTAGAGACAAGGTCTTGGTAAATTGCTTAAGGCCTTGCTAAATTGCTGAGGCTGGCTTTGAACTTGCAGTCCTCCTGACTCAGCCTCCCAAGCCTCTGGGATTACAGGTATGTGCCACCACACCTGACCTTGAATTTTCTTTTGTAACAGGGTTTCACCAAGTTGCTGAGGCTGGCCTTGAATCCTTATGCTTATGCTTCAGCAATACATATGCTTTGCAATCCTTATGCTTCAGCCTCCCCAGAAGCTGGGATTACAGGTGTACAACACAGTACCTGGCAAATTCAAGGTGTTCATACTTACTATTTCATAGTAATTTGAAAATAAACTAACTTTACTTAAGAGATACAGAGTAAATTCTGAGTCAAAACATCTAAATATTCAAAGGAGAATTGATTATATTTATTTAGGGATATTCTATAGTATTGGAGAATATTCATGCAGGTTGTTTGTAGTCTTGTTCTGCCCACTGTTCATCTCATCTAAACTCCAGGAATGGAAGTGAGTGTGTATATTATTGTTAGGAAGAAGTCTGATTACATTCATTCCCAAGAAAATGTCTGAATTGGCTTTCCAGTGAATTCCACGGCTTTATTTGTGTCATTTACTATGTAGTTAACATAACCATTTCAAAACTTCATCTCTGAAACCAGGGTGGGTGGATCTCATTCCAGCAAAACAATATTCCTTCTAAGTTGTTGACATAGCAAAATGTTTCCGACATTTTAGGGAGTATGGGGGCAGAGAGTGATAAGGGAGAGCAAATAATCTTTGTTGCATTTTCCAAGGTCTCATTGTAAGTGGCAGACATGAATGCTTTGAGTTTTATGACAGAACAAATAAAATCTTGTCAGATTACAGACCCTAGTACTGGAATTGCTCTATGTTTTGGGAGTATGTCAGGGAAAGAGCCCAGAGCAGACATGACTGAAGGAAGGAGGGAGTGAATGGCGGGCTGGTGGGCGTGGAGTGACACAGGAGAGAGATGGGTGAAGTAGGGTGTGTGGGCAGAGACTTCAGAGTGTTTTACAGGAATCAAAGCTATCTCAAATCAGGGTTGGCTTCTCAAGATCTGAGCAAGCAAAATACTACTGCAGGGAATTTAATCCAGACTTTATTCAACATAGAAAGACAAAGTCTATTATATTATTTTTTTATTTTAGTAGACAGTGTCAATAGCCCTATGAAGTTTCTGTACCAATTTATACTCCTCCCAGGAGGGAGCCTATGCAACTTAATTAATTTTATTATTTTTCTCAATATTGAGTAATGATTTACTGAGCAGAGGCCTGAAGGCTGCTACTGTAAAACTGATACTAGAATCTCTGTACGGTATTGAAAGCTCTGGTTAAAACTATGGACTTAATTATGGATCTCAGGATGAAATCACGGAGTACAGAGCCTGGTGCTTGGTAGAGTGTGTGCTACATGTGTCTTGAGAAAAGCAGTACTTTGGCAGAACTCTTTCAGCCCCCTCCTGAAACAGGACCCTCAAGAACCAGCTAATCCCATCAGGTCTATTGTTTTGACACTTGGAACAGGGTCCCAAGCTCAGCCACAACCAGCTGCAAATCAGGCTCTTTGAGATAGGACATACTCCAGTCCTGCCCTAGGATGATGCTATGGTGGACTTTCCTTCAGAAGCAACATGGGTCTCCCTAGCCTTGAACCAGCAATCCTCCTACCTGAGTCTTCTGAGTAGCTGAGAACACAGGTGTACATCACCATGGAGTAAGATTAAAAAAAAAAAAAAAAAGCTGGGGATCTAATCCAGGACTTTGCACATGCTGGGAGAGTGCTCTACCAATGAGCTATATCCCCTATTAATTTCATTTCTTGTAAAGAGCCTGGTACTTAGATTTTAAACTGGATTTAAGAATTTTTGGATTAACTAAGATGATTGTGTTTTGATTTTTCCTCTATCATCTCATGAGATCGATATTTCAGAATGAAATTTTTATGCTAATGAAGACTCCTTGATGTGTTCAGTTGGTGAATAACCCTTTTCAATGTAAATATAATCTTCTATATAGTTGTATAGGAGTCTCTTTCATGTTTTTGCAATCTGTTCTTTTGAAAGTTGGGAGTGAGTCATTCAAATAAATGGCTATAGGTGTAGTTTTCAGACTAATAAATATAAGATTTATCACTACCTTAATTTTTATACTTATTGGATTCTTCAATATCAGCAAATAATCTCTCTCCAATTAAAAATACTGAGTAATGAATAGTTAGGAAATATGTGTCAGTTATAAAGAAAATTGATAACTGAATTGATGATAATTTTTTGATCCTATAAAATTAGCATTTCATATGGCTCAAATTAATATGTGCCTTCTATAAACAGGTATAATAGGTTACACACATTCCTTTAAAATTTGAAAACAAAATTAGATATTCTGTAAGATTATATCTTTCCCCACCATAAGCTCTTAAGTAGTTGGGCACAACATTTCTAAAGACATCTTCATAATTTTATAGTTTGATCATAATCTATCTTTGCTCTCAGAGTTGTTTACAATCTCACTAACTCATATATGTTGCTGATGGACCAGCTCCAAACTTGTAGGCACTGATAGCTAGAAGAAACTGAGGCAAAGATTTTAAACGACTGATCAAAGTTATGTAACTGCCAAATCTGGAGCCAAGTAAGCTAATTCCCAGGCCAGTATTCTTTCCATTTCAGAAAAATACAAACATAAAATATAAGTATAACCAGTTTAAAATTATTAATGTTTATACAAAGATAAAATATTTTAGTTTCTCAAGTACTATTTATGTGTAGAGAATAATAGTTTGAATTTTCCAGTTTATTACATGGAATAGAGTCTTTGGTTTCTAGGATGTCTGTGATTGCACAAAACTACATTTTAAATCACTGCAAGATATTTAGAGTTTGAGGAAATAATTGTATCATCATCTATTCTTCTGTGATAGTTTGATTATTCAGCTAGCATTCACTCCCTTATCTTATCCCTTGTGGGCCTCCTTCCCTTGATATAGTTTGGATGTCAAGTGTCCTTCACAGACCTGTATATGAAAGATTTGGTCTCCAGGGTGGTGGAACTTTTAAGAAGTAGGACCTAAATTATCAAGAATACATAAAATAATAAATACTGGTGAGGATGTGGGGAAAAAGGGACACTCATACATTGTTGGTGGGACTGAAAATTAGCACAACCATTCTGGAAAGCTGTATGGCAAGTCCTTAAAACCTAGAAATGGAATCACTTTATGACACAGTTATTCAACTCCTTGATATTTATCCAAAAGAACTAAAAGCAGCATACTGTAGTGATATAGCCACATCAATATTTATAGCAGCACAATTCACAATGGCTAAGTTATAGAACCGGCCTAAGTGGTTCCATCATATTGATGAATGAGTTAGGAAAATGGGGTATTCATATACAATGGAGTTTTACTTAGTTATAAAAAATAAAATTCTGGCATTTGGTGATAAATTGATAGAACTGGAGAGTATCACACTAAGTGAAATAAGCCAGACTCAGGAAGTCAAGGGTTGAATGTTTTCATATGTGGAAGCTAGAACAAAGTAAGGGAAAAAAAATACAGGGGGCTAGACATCATAAAGATAAAGGGAAGATCAGTGGAAAAGAAGAAGGAAATTGAGAGAGCTCAGGAGTATGGGAAAGGGGAGGAAATGTGGAATGATTTGACAAAGTTATGCTATGTGCACATATAAATATACCACAATAAATTCCACTTTTATGTATATCTGTAAAGCACCAATTTAAATGAATAAATAAATGAATAAAAGGAAGACAAGGTACAGCAAAGAAAATGGGTAGGAGGAGGGGAGAGAAAAGGGGTCACAAGGGACTGCAATGGAGCAAATTAGATTCCATGCATGTGTGATTTTGTCAAAATGGTCCCAACTATTATGCATAACCATAATGCACTAATAAAAGCAAACACACACATACCAAAAACAAACAAACAAGCAAACAAGGAGAGAGAAAACTAGAGCTTAGAGGGAGTTGTTTGGGTCATTGAAGGCGTATCCTTATAAAAATGATTGTGATCCTTAGACTCCTTCCCCTTATTACTCCCCACCCCCACTCCCTTTCTCATGATTAGGTGAGCAGTTGTGCTCCGCCCCATGCTCCTGCCATGATGTGCTGCCTCACCACAGTCTCAAAGCAATGTGATCAACTGCTCATGGACTGTAACCTCCAAAACTGTCAGATGAAATAAGCCATAAACCAAAGTCCATTATCTCAGGTGATTATTTGCATCTCCTGACATCAGGTTGGAAGTGACTTTGTGACCATAAGAAGACAGCAGAGGTGATGTGATGATAGACTCCACATGGCTTATTCAGTTAGGTTTACTCTCTTGTAACTCTGTCATTCCCTGAGCAGCTGCTGTTCCTTCAGCCTAAGTCCCACCAGAAAAACAAAACAAAACAAAACAAAACATTAAAAAGATGTGGAAAAGACCCGAACCCATCCCACATGAAAAATACAACCCTAACTGGTCATTCAATACGAAACAGAGACACTCAAGTGAACCAACTCTAGATCAGTCAATCCTCAGCTGTCTTGCAGATACAAAAGCAAGAATATGGTAAACCTGCTTATTCTTAGTGGTATAGGAAAAACGGAATCAAATCTTTATATATGTTCATTACAATTTATCCCCAAATAGTGGCCAATGTGAATCAGATTATGTCCTTCCCTGCTTAGTCTTTCTCATCCCCTCTATGGTTTTTCATCTCAATTATAACAAAAGCTCAATTCCTAGCTAATTATAGACTGTGAAGCCTCATATGCTCTGAAATTTGCCCACCTCTGACATCCTATTGCATTGTTTTCTCTCACCCAGCCCCGAAACAGCACTAGTCAGCTTTTTATTTATTTATTAAAACTATTTACTGAGTGTCTACTATCTGTCAGGCAGGTTTTGGAAGCTGAGGCTACAATAAGAAATTCAACAAAAACTCTGGTCTTGTATATTCTGGTGGGGGAAACAGATAAACAAATGAACAGGTAACTCTATGATATGTTAAGACTTTTTGGGGAAGTAGTAAAAAGCAGTATAAATGAATTGATTTTTTAAAATAGGATTAGGTAAAAAAGCAAAAACCCTGAGGAAGGAATGTGCTTGAGAAGTGAAAGGAACTACACTCAGCCAGGCTGGCTGGAGTGACAGAAGGGAGATGTGTGAAATGCAAAGAGTAGAAACTGGGGAGATCAGGTGAAGTAGCCTGTAGAAAAGTAGGTCAAATCTTGTTGTTTCTCCTTCCAAAGTGCCTCTCCACAGTCTACAAGGGCCTGCAGTATCCTGCTTTCATCTCTCTAAATCTCATTCCCTACTGATTAAATTTTTTTTTCTTGTTCCTTTAATATGCTAAACTCCTTTTCACCTTAAAGCTTTTAAAATAGTGATTACTTAGGCCCTTACAGAGTGCTAGCTAGCATAGCTAGCTCCTTCTTAGCACTGAAATGTCATCTCCTGGGGATGGGAGTGTAGATCAGTGATAGAGTGCTTGCCTAGCATGTATGTGGGGGTGTGTGCACATGTGCACAGGTGCACATACACACACATATACACACAAAGTCACCTCCTTAGAAAGTCTATGTATTCTCAGTCTAAAGGATCCTCTCAATTACTTTCTATCACATCAATCTATATAATACTCCCACACTTTTTGTAGCTTAATTATGTTTTTAACAACACTGTATATCCATATATTTATGTCACTGATTCACTCAACAAAATAGCTGTTGAACACTTAACTTGCAAGGTGATATGCTAGCTATCATCTGTTCAGCATATAGCTGATTCTTATCGAGTACTCTGTTATCAGCCCTGTGCCAAGAACTGCTGAGTTAATGGTCAACAAGACAGGTGAACAGGCTTCTGTTCTGACAAAACTGACAATTTTAGTGAGAGAACAAGCAAACAATAATAAGAGGAGAATAGTTAGGAGAAATAATTTAAAGCAAATTCAGGGCAGAATTAGGGTGAAAACAATTTAGAGAAAATTTGGAAGAGAATGAGAACTTAGAGCAAATTGGGATATCATGTCGTATTAGACAAATATATACATAAATTGATGACTAGTATGATGCCCATTATTCCATTTAATCAAAAATTGAGGCTGGGCATGGTAGCACATGCCTGTAATCCCAGTGGCTCAGGAGGCTGAGGCAGGAGGATGGCAAGTTCAAAACCAGCCTCAGCACAAGCAAGGTGCTAAGCAACTCAGTGAGAATCTGTCTCTAAATAAAATGCAAAATAGGGCTCGGGATGTGGCTCAGTGGCTGAGTGCCCCTGAGTTCAATCCCCAGGACTGATAATAAATAAACAAATAAACAAATAAATAAAATTAAAATTGAGAAGATACTATTGATTTTTAAAAAATTAAAACCTATATTTCTAAACACAGTGGGGAACTCAGTACTCAAGGAAGGCTGTTGTTCACCGGATTTTCTCCATGAGCTGCTGCTCTTTTCACTTTAGCAAATGTTCATTAATAAAGTTACTAGTTTGCTAAAGATAAAAAAAAAGTTTTAAAAACTGAAGATGTAGGAAATGAATTTAAGGATAATATTACAACAAGTTGGCATTTATACCAATAAACTGCAAACGCCATTCAGTTCATTGCAGGCAATACAGGAGAAATAAAGGTCCAAATAATTTTGTGCTTGGGTTGATCTATAATTATGAAACTATATTCAGTTCTCTGGGCCTTGGTTTCTATATCTTTAAAATGGACATACTTGTCTAATAAAATTCATGGAATTTAATTATGTGTGAGGACAAACTGATACATTTGAATTTTTAAGATTATGTGTATAAATATGGGAAATGTCCTAATCATTATAAAAGAGACTCAGCCAGTTCTCAAAGAGTTGCAGTTCCTTGCTTTCTTAGATGTTATGATTGACTCCTTGTCATTTTGATCTCAGTTAAAATATCCTTTCATTAAGTGGCTTTGAGTATCCAATCTAAACATCCCCAACACCCTAATTACATTATTCATGACACCACTTGTAATCTACTTTTTAGTTAATTTGCTTCTTGTATATTTTCTGCCAGTTGGACAGCAAGCTGCAAGAGAGCAGGGACCTAGTCCTAGAGTCTAGGATCAGACTATATTGCAAATATCTTTCCTAGTACCTAGGCCAGTGCTTGGCCCATGGGACTCATCTGTTATTTGAACAAATGAAAAACTGAGTCTGTGTTGACTCCATGTTAGGTTCAATCTTGCTTGCTTCATATATAATCCCACCTGCATCTACACCCAGGGCTATAAATTGTAGGAATTCTTCCCATTTTACAGAAGAGGAAAGGCTCAAGCTGGGAAGACTGTTTGATGCTAAAGCCTAATCTCTTCTCACCACTGAAAATATGGATTCTAATTTCTCTCTTCTTTCCCATCAGCTTTCTACAGAGTTAATTACCACAATTAATCACAGGTATGAAACACTGAGCTTAAATATTTCTTGTTGGAAGTAAATGTATGAGCAAAGCAGGAAAAACATCCAGATGTTCAAACAAGTAGGTGTAATTCCACACCCTCCTTACTTACAGAGCCTTGAGTAAACAAGGGCGGGTATATTAGTAACAGTCTGACTTACTGGTTTGGGAATTATTTAGAAAAAAGGCAACTACCTGACTAGGAAATAATTCTGGATATAGCTGCCTTAATAACCACCCAGTCTCAATTTTTGAATAGTTTATGAATTGTTGAGTCATTTTTTCCTTTTTATGTGTGTTCTATCTCTTTCTTGCCTGCACAGTTTTAACGAGTTCACTGCCCTCCACCACCCCGACACCCGACTTTCCTCATCAAGGAATAAGCTGTACGAGCCCAGAGGAGAGCCGAGGAAGTTGCTAGCAACTTGGCAAAAGTATAGTTCTCACCTTGCCGTTTACTATGCCCTCCACCTTCGTCTTTACATCATTGCCAGGTAAATGACAAATAGCCTTTCCTGGTGACGCCGTGAAAACTATTATTTCAGTTAGTATACACTCCTCCACTCCCACCCCCATCCCCAAGCTTCCTTACTTTTCTCCGGGCTTACACGCGCCTTCCATGTCGAAACTATAGAAAGTCAGTGTTGTGAACACCTGGCCAAATGCAAGGGGCCGTGCCCAGTGAGTTAACAGGGCTCAGGCAGGTGTTGTAAACCCAGACCAGCAAGCAGAGGGAACAACTTACAAAAGAGTTCCCCGGGTTCCCGGTTTTCTCTCCCATCCTTCTCTCTCCTTAAGCTACGGAGAAACAACGGCACCGCGAGTCAGAAGCTAGGGTAGAGGATTAGAGACGTTTTCAACTCCAAGGAAGAAGAGACAGGAGGGAGACCTAGACTTGGCCAACACCCTTTCCGGAGGTGCTGGGTGTATGACTCCTCAGGGTGCGGGACCCTCGCAGAGCCAGCGCAGGGCGCAGCACCCGACTCCAGCGGAGCTCCTGGGCACGCCCTCTGCCCACTGGGTGACGTCTACCTCGCACTCTGGAAGCAAGTTTGAATCAGAGGAAACCTCCTGAGATGGGATTTGGGAGTCTTCCCATAGCATCCTGTTTTGCTCCGTCACATACTAAACACGCTGTAGTTTCCAGGAGTCAGCCTCCAGGACCGAGTGGGAGTCACCACTGTCTTGATCCCATCAGGCTTTCCCACAGAAACCGGAATATTGTAAGCACCAATAAATATTTGCTGGCCGGCACAGAGGACTGACTAAACAATTAAGTGAATATTTACACTAACGACTGCGTTGAGTCGGTACATCTTTCGCGTCTGCACAGGTACCCCGGGACCGCCCACCTGGTTTCTTGGCCATCCAGATGCCTGATCTCTCCCGCCTCGGGGTAGAAACTCACCTTCTTGGCAGGGCTCTCCCGGAGGCAGCCTCACCTGTTCCCCCATGGCCTGGGGAACGGGCTTCCTGGGCACAGGCACTTGCTTCTCACCCACCTGGGCCTCTTGTCCCCAGGGACCCGCATTGGGGCGGAGCTGCTGGTCCAGGACGGGTGAGCGAGGACCCCACCCACGCGGCAGCCTTAGCCAATGGGGATGGCCGGGTGGGGCATGCTCGCGAGCCACGCCCCTGCGGTCCGGGAGTTGGGTGCTAATTCTCAGTGTGCTGGTGGCTTTAGGGGTGGCCTTTGGTCACTCGTATGGCTGAAGGGAGGACTAGCTGCCCCTGAGGGCGGTTGCTACAGCCGTGCAGTCCACAGACACAAACACACTTTGCTGGGCAACAACGTGTCTCGGAGCATGAAGGCTGTCAGGTTTGGTCAGGGTCCAAGATGCCCAAATAAAAAGCTGATCAGCAGAGCTGCAAGCCAGATGTGACGTCACTAGTGGACATGCCTCCTGTCAATCAGCGAGTTTTCCTGACCCATCAGGAAGGACTATGGCCTTCTCTTCCTGTACCCAACCCCTCCCCTTCCTGACCGGGTTTTCTTGAAATTCTCTAAGCAC
>PVHX01006364.1:86383-101565 GCA_004024805.1 Geosciurus inauris | reverse complement strand
TTTTTTTCCTGCTTTTAATATTTCCTCTTTATTGTGAATTACAAGCAATTTGGTTGCAATGTGCCTTGTAGTTCTCTTTATACATCTGTGCTTGGGATTAAGTTTATCAGCTTAGAGTTTTCATCAAATTTAGAAAATTTTTAGCCATTAATTCTTTTTTCAGTTTTTTTTTTTAGTTGTAGATAGACACAATACCTTTATTTTGTTTATTTTATTTATTTTTATGAAGTGCTGGGGATCAAACCCAGTGCTTCACATGTGCAATGCAAGCACTGTACCACTGAGCCCCAGCCCTAGCCCCATAGCCATTAATTCTTTAAATACTTTTATCTGTTCACCATCGCCAGTTATAAAAACTGGCTTAATGTTGATTTATTTTTCTCCTCATGATGGTTTATACTTTTTAAAATATTTTTTTAGTTGTAAATGGATACAATATCTTTATTTTATTTATTTATTTTTAAGTGGTGCTAAGGATTGAACCCAGTGCCTCATATGTGAAAGGCAAGCACTCCACCCCTGAGCCACAACCCCAGCCCCAGTTTGCACTTTCTTGCTTCTCTGCTGTGTCTGATCATTTTTTGTTGGATGCCAGACATTGTATATTTGGTGTTGTTTGAGTGCTGGATATTTTTGTATTTATATAAATACTCTTGAGTTTTGTTTCAGGTTATGATTACCCTTTTGGGAAACAGTTGAATCTTTCCTGGTCTTGCTTTAAAGATTTGCTAGGTAGGTTGAGAGCATCATTCATCTAGAGGCAATCTTGTTCCCTCCTGAGGCAAAACCTTTGTTATTTCTCCTAGTGTGGCATGAATTATGCAGTGTATCATCCTGGCTAGTGGGTATAATGCCTCTCCTGTCCCTATGATCTGGAAGACTGTTATCTCCAATCCCTTTGTCAATATCTAGTGACCCTGAAATTTTGTGTAACCTATGACACAGCATTCAACTGTGAAGAAATAGTTGCAGTGCACATTAGAGACAGGTATTGCAACATTGTAACACTAAATGCCTATCAGAAATGGATACATCAATTGTGATAAATTCATGTGACAATATGTAGCAGTTTAAATCAATGAACTAGAGTTATATGTATCAACATGGAAAGATCTGAAAAGCAACATTGAGTTAAAAAAAAAAAAGGAAGATGCCAAATAAAACATTTAGAGGGCTGGGATTGTAGCTCAGGGGTAGAGCGCTTGCCTTGCATGCGTGAGGCCCCGGGTTCGATCCTCAGTACCACATACAAAGCAATAAAATAAAGACATTGTGTCCATCTACAATTAACAAATATATATTAAAAAAAATATTTAGAATACCATGTATGTAAAGTCAAAAAAAAAAAAAAAAAAAAACCAAGCTAGGGGTGTGGCTTGCCTAGCACATGTGAGGCACTGGATTCAATCCTCAGCACCACATTAAAAATAAATAAATAAATAAAGTTATGTCCATCTACAACTAAAAAAAAATTTTTTAAAAAAGGCCAGGCACAGTGGCGCATGCCTGTAATCCCAGTGTCTCAGAAGGTAGAGGTGGGGGGATAGCAACTTCAAAGTCAGCATCAACAAAGGTGAGGCACTAAGCAACTCAGTGAGACCCTGTCTAAATAAAATACAAAATAGGACTGGAGATGTGGCTCAGTGGTTGAGTGCCCCTGAGTGCCCTGGTAGCCCTCCCCAAAAGAACAATACTATTAATTGTGTCTAGATACAGTAAAATTACAGGTATTAATCAAGATACTGTGATAACAGCTTCACAATCTCAATGGTATAACAAAAGGTTTTCTTTTTACTCATGCTGCATGTCCCATATTTTAGGACTTGGGTTCAAAAAGTTCTATAACTTTCCCCAATAACTTGGTGGTGGGATAGGCATGCGGCGACTCACATGATGGCTCTGAGGCCTTTTACCTAGAAGGAATACATTCCATTTTCACCCACTGTATTTATCAAAATGAAAATCACATGTCCACTCTGACCTTCAAAGAGGCACTCAGAAATACTACCTTATCTCATGCCCAGGAGATAAAGAACAATCTGTGAACAGCTCCACTGACTACCACAATGTAATGCACAAATTGGAAAGTAGGTATCAAATTCTTAAGTGCTTGCCTTGAGGTGAAGAGAGAGGGAGGAATAGAATTGAGCATAACAGAAACTGGATTTCATCTTTATATGCAATGTTCCTTTTTACTATTTTTTTTTCTGAAATAATTCAATAGATCTATATTAGGGTTCTAGCATGTACATCTCCCTCACCCCGAAATCTTACCTGTTCGTTTATTTCTGTCCACATAACAGTACTTTAACTCATAATCTTTTAACAAATCATGAACTTCCTAAAAAAAGAAAAAAAGCATGAATTCAATAAGCACACCAATTCAGTTAGTGGCTAATATAGTTTGACTAGCCCACCCGCACTAGCACCATCACCAGGGCCATTTCAAGAAAAGAAAATCTTTGTGTCAAGAAAAGAAATCTTTGTGAATTCTTCCTAATACTTATTTAAATTAAAGACAGGAAAGGCCCACCAGATGTGGCACCAGCCTGCACATCCAAATATATCCTCCAACACCACCCCTCCACATAGCCATGCTCCTGTTTAAATGGTATGTTTATGGTCACATGAGTATACCAGGCATTGTCTTCATTCTGGATTTCGGCTCACAATTGATCTAGCATGGGGTTAAAAAATCACTAAAGTTCTCTAACTTTGTCTAAAATCACATGCATGCTTTGAAATCCCAGTTCAAATGTTCTTTCCTGAAGCTGCTTCTGATAATTTTCCATAGAATGTGACCTCATTCTTCTTGATGCTAACAACATAATATGTAGTCATAACTTTATTCCTCTTTTGGAAATAAATATCATTGGTTTCTATTTATGTATACTACATACAGAGGTTTTAACAATACACCTGCAATTCTTTTGTAGTGTGGACATGTAGAATAAATACACATTGCATTTTTGTAATAAACAATCTGTAGATTTTTAACTTAGACATCCCTTGTTATAAACCAGCCAACAACTACTAAAGTACAGTATGTAGTTTCAATTTATCTCCCTTTGGATCCTAATAGTACTTGAATACAGGAACTTTATTTTATGTATTTATATATTACCTGTATCACTTTATAGAAGACAGGCATTCAAATACACATTAAAGTAAATGTATTTGAATTGATATATGGCCTTAAAGATTTTATTCATAATATGCAACAAATTTAAAGGAATTAGACCATCACATAGGTGGACATTCAGACCCCACATTGGACAGTTACAACCAACCTGTTCTATGTAACAATAACTAAACATACACAGCTGTTCGTATAAGTATACAACCTAAATCCTTAATTCAGTAACAATGATTCTTATTATTGCTATTATTATAATTAAAACTTATTTAGCTTTCAGTAGGTATAAGGAACTGAACTTGTTTCTTTAATTAAAAATTAGAGAAGCAGAGTATAGGGAAATCAAGTGGCTGAAGTCATAAGTAGCAACTTGCTGAGGAGAGATTGACAGTGGGAGGGCTGCCAGGGCCCCCTCTTAACCTCTACGGCATGTGGCCTTACTCTTTCCAGTGTTAACTTTAAAAACAGCACATACTATTCACAGTTAACAAAAACAATTGTTACTTGGTTTAATAGTCATTCAATTACAAGAGTAACTCTCATAAAAAATAATCTTAAGAATAGCATAGAAGAGGAAAATAAGAGGGCAGTTACAAGTTCAGAAATATTTTCCTTTTTAACCCAATGAAAGAGGGAAAGAAGAGGGATATAATAGGCAAAGAATAAAAATGTAAAGCTGAAAAAAAATGAAAAAAAATCACCTATCATGTGAAAAAGAGGATTATTTATTATTATTTATTATAATGCTTATTAATAAGCTGTAGTAGAAATGTTTTAAAATGTGTACATGTATCAATTTTTAAAATATTATTTGCTGATGCATATGGTACTATAATCAATATGCATAATAGTTTATTATTATGATAATTTCTTATATACTTCAATGTTTTCTTGGACTTATGAAAACATATACTGTATTCTTCATTAAAAAAATAACTTCTCAGTAGCATAACATAATACATATTGCCAACTGACTAATACTTTATGCAGAAGATTTTGTTTGAAGGGATCCAGTGTATTCTTTTAGTTGTACAGAATCTAATCTTTATTTTCACTGGTGAACAGCTGTCAAGTGTGAGATAAAGAAAACATGATACTGCTCTTCATATAATCACGTTTCTGTAAGCAAATGACACATTGTGTTATTCATTTAGCTAAGAGAATTGCCTAAGAGAAAGTTTCAATATTCAAAGACATATTTTGGAACTTAGAAATTTTATTTTTAATCATAGCTTTTCTATGCATCAGATGTGGGATACAGAATTTGCCAACTGAGAAAATTTGCAAAGCTTCCTGCAAAGAAAAAAACAATTACTCTTTCTCCATGCCCTGGTTGTTTTGACCCATGCAAAAGTGGGTCACCCCTCAATTTGAGCCCTGGTAAGTTGGCCAAATTAAAAACTTAAAACCTGAAAGAGAGTCCTAATAACCATTTGCCAAAATTCTACTGTGCTCTGCCACAAAGAACTGAAAGGACTGCAATTATAGCTCCTTATAACTGATCTGGCTTCATGACATTTCTATCAATTTACAAACTAATTTTAAAGTAGTACTTTTGATGAAAACCCTTTGTCCTCTGACCAGCAATATCTTTATGAATTTCTTAAAGCAAGAGAAGTTTAACAAAATTGATATTAAATAGCTTTTTAATTTTTTAAAAATAGTTTTAATTTAATATCCAGATAGGATTCACCACCACTCCCTGAAGTTAAATGAAAAGTTTTGCCATATACAATGTTTTCTGTTGATGATATCCGCACCCCATCAAAAGTTAACCATTGTTCTGGCTGGCCTGACCTTCTTCCTAAGTGAAAGTCGGACTTAGCTAGAAACCTGAATCAGATTGTCATCTTAGCCATTCTCAGACTTTGTTTTTATTATTAGAATAAGGCTTTCACAGATTAAAGTACACAACTTTTAAATCCCACTGCTTTGGATTTGAAGAAGAAAACCGATATTTTTGTTAATTTGTTGGAAAATTTTAAGTAACTTAATAATATAAAAAGATTATAATACAAAATTCTGAGGCATAACAATGAAAAGATACCCAGAAACTCCTGGTCTAGAAGCCTGAGGATGGGAACTTGGGTACCACTGTTACATCCACCTTTGCATCTTTCCAATCCTTTCCCTCTGCTTCCCCCCTTACATAGGCATGCATTTTATGTAGATATGGATCCCCAAACAATATATTATTTTGTATTACTTATTTTTGAGATTTATAAAAATGGCATAATGCTTTTGAATCTTCTGTGCCTTGATTTTTATAATCAATTTGTTTCTAATATTCACTCATATTTCTTGTGGCTGTCATTTATTCACTACAGTTTGATATTCCATTCAGTATCTCTAGTGTGACTTATGTCTCCATTTTTCTTTCCATGAATATTTGTTTTGCTTCACCATTTTTAAAAATAGAACTCTATTGCATTCTTGTAAATATTACTTATCTCCTGGCATTCATATATAAAAGGTTTTCGAGGAGCAAAATTCCTGGACTGTATGCATGCGAATGACTCACTTTATAAGAAATTGAAAACTTGTTTTCCAGAATAGCATGCCAGTTTACATTCTCATCACACACACACAAATATAAAAGTGCTGCTGATTCATGTTCTTTCAGTGCTTGGTCAGATACTAAAGCTTCGTCAATTTAGTGTATATAAAATTGCGTCTTATTGTATCTCAATTTGTATCCTGATTAATAAAGTAGGACATTGTAATGGTTAGTTTATGTGTCAATTTAACTACAGTATCCTGTTATTTAATCAAACACCAATCTAGATGTTGCTATGAAAGTATTTTGCACATACAGTTAAATATTTACAACCAGTTGATTTAAGTAGAGATTGCCTTAGATAATATGGGTGGGGCCTCATGCAATTAGTTAAAGGCTTTAAGATCGAAACTAACATTTCTTGGCATAGAAATTCTGCCTTAAGACTACAGCAGCTAGGTGCGGTAGCATACCCCTGTAATTCCTGTGTCTGGGGTGGCCAAGGCAGGAGAATCATAAGTTCGAGGCCAGCCTCGGCAACTTGGCCAGAACCTTAACAAGTTAGTGAGACTGTCTTTAAATAAAAAATAAAACAGGGTGGGGATATAGCTCAGTGGTAAAGTGCCCCTGAGTTCAATTCCCAGAAACAAACAAAAAACCAAACCAAATACCAAACTTCACCATCAATAGCAGCCTGGGTTTCCAGTCTGCTGCCAATCTCTACAGATCTTGGACTGTCCAGCCCCCACAATTGTGTGAGCCATTTCCTTAAGATAAGTCTTTATACACACAGATAAATATTTTACTGTGTGTATATCCTATAGGTTTCATTTCTGCAAATAACCCCAAATGATATAGGTATCTTTTCATGTTTATTTGACAATTCTTTATTTCATCTTCTAAAAAAATTTACTTACCACTATTGCCAGTTTTTTTTTCTTTAATGTTTTTATTTATTATTTCTATGTGGTGCTGAGGATCGAACCCAGTGCCTCACCCGTGCTTGGCTAGCGCTCCACCCCTGAGCCACAATCCCAGCCCCTACCATTGCCAGTTTTTCTGCTTATCTTTTTTCTCCCTTGAAGGATTTTTAAAAAGACCTGAATACTAATCCTTTGTAATTAATAGAATTATAACTATGCTCTCCTAATATGTGGTCTGTCATTCTATTGATTTGTGGGGGCTTTTGGTGAACTTTTTCATTTATCACTCTTTTCCCTTAAATTTGTAGGTTTTGTGCCTTAAGAATTTCTTTCCTATCCAAGTAGATATTTTCTTTTGTTTCCCAAGAGTGTTGATTTTTTCACATTTCAGTGTTTAGTTTGGAATTAGTTTTCATATAGTGTTAGATAGGATTTTTTCTTCTCCATATGGAAATTAATTTTATTTTTTTCCCATATGGATAACCATCAAATCATGATTCTTTCCTTTAAAAAAAAAAACCTACTAGGATTTTGAATGTTACTGCACTGACACTGAAGATAATTTGAGAAGCGACATCTAATAAAAATTGAGTCTTCCAATTCACAATTATGTAGTGCTTTTCCATTTATTTGCATCTTAAATTCCTCTCTGAAATATTTGTGGTCTTCAGCATAGAGAATTTACATTTCTTTTACTAGATTTATTGTATTGCATTTCATATTTTTGATGTTATTTTACATTGGATTTTATTGCTCTAATTTTAAAGATGAAGACATTGAGGCCTAGAGAAATTAGGTGACTTGTTCCAACAGCATGTGATGGAGCTGAGGTTCAACCCAGGCTAACCGGCTCTAGAGCAAGCACAATGAACTACTAGACTATATTGTATCTCAGATATCACTGTTATGAAAATAAAGTCCACAAAATAGTCATTCTTATCACATTCCTGTATCTAACTGCATCACTGAACTCCTAATCTTGGAACAGGATACAGCAAAAACAAAGTTTGGAATGCCTACCATGCAAATTCCTTGGAGATGAGAACAAAAGCAACATAACTTCTTTTTGACGAGACATTTGACTGCATCACTCTCTCATTTAAATATTTCAGTGGCTCCTCATTTCCCTTAAAATAAAATCCCAACTCCCTAACATGGCCTATGAATTTTTAATCATCTGGTTCTGCTTAACGTGCCAACCTTAAGTTTTACCACTATCCCTCTCAAACCCTATGCCTCAGCCACAATGGACTAATTTTTTCTTGTCTTTAGGACTCGGTACACCTTTTTTATTTTTCACCATTGTTGCTACTTATTTTCAAAATCACACATTACATACACAAACAACATTCAATCAAAAACTTATTCAATACATCCCCAGGTTTTTTTTTCCAGCAACGAAAAAGAAGGAATAATTCACAAATATGCATGTCATCCTTGCATGGGGATCATGCTAATCTTCTCTGTATCGTTCCAATTTCAGTATATATGCTGCCAAAGCGAGCCCAATGTTTGGTACATCTTTGTTCCTCTGACTATGGTGATCCTATGCCCCTGCCTTCCCCTTTCTTCTCCTAGCTACATTCTTTCTCCCATGGTCTTAGGGGAGTTTCTCTAAGGAGCCTGTCAAGTCTGGTTAGATCTTTTCCTTGTGTTTCCATAGCATATTTCACTTTCCCCGTCCTCTACCAGCTATATTTTAACTGTTTGTATACCTGCATTTCATTACATTGTGGCTTAACAACAGTAAATGCCATGTCTCTGCTTTGTGTGTAAACAGATCTCCAAGATCCAGCACAGTCTGCCAAATAGTAGACCTTCAATATTTATTAAGTGCATACATATTCATTTCCACAGATTGTCTTCATCAACTCCATTTTTCCTGAGATTATTTTCCAGTCTTAATGTAAATCAATGAACTGCTCCCATTGAGACCCAATGGCAATGAGAAATCTAGATCCCAGATCTTGGCTTCAAAGTAGTATTTTCCCCTAAAATAAATCAGGCACTGTATTATCACAGAAAACCATTAGAAAAACATCATGAAGACATTCTAAAAGATAACTGATCAAAACTGCAAGGTCATGAAAAAAAGGAAAAGCTGAGAAACTGTCATTGAATGGAGACTTAGGGAGACAGAGTGACTAAAAGAAACACAGTATCCTTTATTGGATCCTGGAACAGAAAAAGGACATAAGTGAAAAGACTAATAAAATCCAAACAGTCTATAGTTTAGTTAATGATAATAATACATACCAATGTTGATTTCTTAATTCTGACTAATGTACTTGGGTTATATAAGATGTAACATTAGGATAAACTGGGTAAAGGATACATGCTAAATCTATGTACTATCTTTGCAACTTTTTCTGTAAATCTAAAGCATTTCAGAAATAAAACTTATTTTCAAAGAAGACACAGGACCTGAGCATGGTGGTGCAATTTTGTAATCCCAGCAGTTCAGTAGGCTGAGGCAGGAGGGCTGCAAGTGCAAAGCCAGCCTCAGCAACTCAGCAAGGCCCTAAGCAACTCAGTGAGAACTTGTCTCAAAATAAAAAATGAAAAGGACTGCGGATGTCGCTCAATGGTTATGTGCCCCATGGGTTCGATTTCAGTAACAACAACAACAACAACAAGACACAGGAGCAAGCTTGAAGAGGTTCCCACCGCCCAAATTTAAAACAATTTAAGCATCAACTTAGGTAATGATAGTATTCTCAAATGATTCAAGGAAAGAGAATCTTTGTATGGTACAAACCACTTTTCTAAGTTTGAGGTTATTTCCAAATTTAAAAATTTCCACACTCATATGTTCTTTTTTATTGCCATCACTTTTACTATAGTACAGGTTGCAAAAAAACTTTGAAAATATAAAACCAGAGAAGAGGAGACTAATTTGGAATCACCAGAAAGTAGTTAAACTAGCAAGGTAATAGAAGATCCAAAGTCCAGGAAATAAAGGCAGATAATCTGCTCTGGGAACTAAGAGCAGATAATCACTACAGTGGATTGAGGAAGACATAAAACCCAATTGTCCAGGACAGAGAGGTAGGCAGGATAGAGTGGGGGTAGGTAAAAAAGAGACAATGAAGGCAAGTACAAATACAGGTTCAAACAATTCAATGAATTCTTATGCTATTTGGGCATTCAGTGGCAACAAACATGTAGTAAGAAGTTTCAAAGATACAGAAAATGCAAAGAGGAACAGAAGTTTACTTTGCCAGGCACAGTCCCTGAAGGGTCAGCCATGGATTACTACATGACCAGAAAGCAATAAGCTTTTACCTCTAACATGAAGTGTTTGACAATGTACTTTAAAAAAAAAAAAGTCAAAGAACCTGATTTGCATTCCTGCCCAGATGGAGCATCACCCCACCTACACATAAATGTGGTCCAAAGTAGCTCTAGATCAGGTGATGTTCTAAAGACAAGATCAGAATTATGCTGGTCTGCAACACTTTTCAACCTAGGGTCTACAATTCTCTGGTGAGAACAGGGATAGGCCACAAGAGATCCATAACCCTTGGAAATTACATGCAAATTTTCGTGTGCCTATATAAATATTAGCACTTTTTCAGAGAGAGGGTTTATACTTTCAACATACATGTAAGATATAGACAGTTGGATGACAGCATAATTACAAGTGAATTGTTTAAAAAGCTAACATAATCTTACACTACAAAATTTATTCATCCAACAAATCAATCCTGAGAACTTGCTATATGTGTCAGACATACTAACAGAAGTGTAACACTTCAGAACAAAGTAGGTGGGTCCCTTTTTATTCTATATTTCCCTTGCAACAATGTATCAGGTTCTAGGTTAAACACTGGTGCTACAAAGGTAAATAGGACATGATCCCTGCCCTTTGTAACACTTAGAATACAGTGTGTAGGGAGGAATTGTAGGTATAATACAGTGTGAGATAAGAACATGAGCTTTGGAATCAAACAGATATTAGCTCTCCATTCTACCACTAATTAGCAGAATGATCTTGGGCTGCTTGCTTAATATTAATTCTGTATCTGTTTCCCTATCAATAAAGTAGGGAAAAGAAATTCTAATTTGTAGGTTTAAAATGAGGATTAAATGTAAACAATGCTCTTAATACAATGCATGGCAATGGCAGGCACATGGAAAAACTGAGTTATTACTGCAATTATAGACACCCAGAGGAAAGAGAAGTTTGTTCAGGCTGGGAGATCTCAATGAAGACTACCACACTCAATTTTTAGAAAAGACAATGACAAAGGGATGACAGTGTATTTTCAGAGAAAAATAACTAAGATGATCAGGAAATTTGGAGTCACATACTAAAAACTAGTGATTTGAAGGAACTTAAGTTAGAAGTCAAAGAGAATATTTTAAGTTCTATGTATGGTTGGAAGGTAGATGTTGGATCAAGAAATCAAAATTTTATGGAAATAAATTTTACATGTTCAATATAATTAAGACACAAATAACAACAAAAGCTGTCTGGAGACAGAGTAGGAAACCTTAGAGAATAGTGATTTCTTTGAAATGAAAGGTGTTAAAAATGTACTAGAAACCATGTGTTGAGGACACTAGAAATTGAATTCATGTGTTGAGCAAAAAGGTTATATGAAATGCCACCTACCATCCCTTCCAATACTGATATTTTACATTTTTTATTAAAATTCTTTATTAGAAGGAAACTATTGGTTGGAAGTAACATAAGACCCAACTTGAAATAAGTGAAACGAAGGGAATTAGTGGCTTGCATAACCATGAAATCCAGAGGTAGGTTAAACTGCAGTCAGTATGATCAGGACTCCAGCTCAGCTTCTCTACAGTTTTTTCCCCAGGTCAGGTCAGTCCTCCTTGAGATGTGGACTCTGTCCTCTGTCAGCTGCAACAGTGGCTACATGTCTCGTATTTATGTCCAGTGAGGAGAAAGCAAATTACTTACCTTAGCAACCAACAAAAATTCTAGACTTAACAACCAACAAAAATTCTAGACTTTTCTGTTACATCAGGCTAAAACAATCATTATGACCAGCCTATTACCAGGCACTAATTGGCTTTGGTCCAGGTTACTTTAACCAATCCCTCTGGTGAAAGGGAATATTCATGTTCTTTGTTTTATGTTATGGGAACAGAAATGAAACCCACTCAACTCCTAGAGTTACTAAATAATAAGGGAGTGATGAGTCCTCAAAGGAGAAAATCTCGGTGCTATTAAGAAAGACAAGAGGAAGAAAGCAGACTGAGTGGGCAACAGTATTGGGGTCTCAGCAAAAAAAAAAAAAAAAACAGATGGCACATTCAAAGCTAAGTAATTGGAAAGATTTTTTAAAGTATTTATTTTTAGTTCTAGATGGATAAAATAACTTATTTATTTATTTATTTTTATGTGGTGCTGAAGATTGAACCCCGCGCTTCACACATGCTAGGCAAGCACTCTACCACTGAGCTACAACCCCAGCCCTGGAAGGAATTTTTTTAAACAGATGATCTATAATGATTTAAAGAAACCCTATGGCTAGCCACTCCTCCTGCATCGGAGTAGACAAGAGGAAAGGTTATGACAACCCAGAGAGCTTAGTTGTAATGGAGAGAACCACGGGATAAAAACTGACCTTTGAAAGAGGAAGCAGCCAACCCACAGTAACCTGGTAGAGAGGGAGCTGGGTGAAGACATGCTCTGATCTCACTCTCCTCCATCTGCTGATCTCCCACTAGTGGCTCTGCCAAAGGCAAGCCGAGGATAAGAGAACCTTGTTAACACAATCCATGATGCAGGTTGGCCTCCCCAGATACAGAGCAGGCAAGAAAGCTGGAGCAGAGGCGGAAGAGCAAGTGAAAGATACTCAGCATAACAACTGAGGACTATCCTCGGTTGATAATCATCAGCCGAAATATACAGGAGAGCCAAGTGTCTGAGGGGATCTGATCTGCACACTGCTCACTTCCAGTGAAGACTGTTGTCCCGAGGTAAACACAACTACATGCAGAGATAGGGCTCCTGATGCGCAATTTCAGGATCTTTATAAAATTTCTTTTCTTTATTTACATTTTAGTATTCCCTAGTTTGCCTATTTTTGCTGGGCTAAGGAGAACTAAGCGTGAAGTTTTATGTTCACAGATAAGAAGTGAGTCCTGAAATCCCCTAAAGGTCAGTGGCTTTACCAAAAGGAGGATAAGTACAAAAAGAAGACATCAGGAGACAAAACTGAGGGGTTAGTAACAGGGCCACCTTTCTACAGCAACACCCTTCTATCAGAGTTGGCTTCATTCAATGCTTCCCTGGTCTTCTGTATCTTATTTATCTAAGAGGCAATTCCCTTTAATTCCTTCCTTCTTGGGTTCTGCCATAAGATACAGGAGCACGTATCAGGAGCTTGCAGTTGGGAGAGTCTCTATGTACAAAGCTGATTCAATGCTATTGCAGGACTTGGTGTAATCTTACACTTCAAGCAATTTAAATGGATGTTAAAGTACTAACCTGCAAAAACGAATACCATCTAACACATTCTTTCTGTGGAAAAACATGTTGCAACTCTAAAGAATAATTTCTAAGCATAAGTCACTCGTGAACTAGGAAATGGTCTATAGATTATGTGAGAAGTTTGGGGACTGACTGGCTGTTAACACACAGCATTGTGATGCTAACCACAGAGTACTCTTCCTCTTCTTGAATGTGTTTTCAGTGCAGAGAACAGCATTTCTGAAACACTTTTCAAGAATTTCTGCCAAGACCAGGAACTTGAGGAGGCAGTGGTGTCCCAGAAATCTAGAAGTATATTTCTTTAGCAGCTTTCAGTGCCCTTGTTACATTAGGAATAGGATAACGAAGCACAGAGAAAAGCAGCAGAACCCACAATTCAATTCTGCTTAATTATATTAGAAATGAAAGTGTAATAGGCAATTTTAAGTATCATAAATTACACTAAAAAGTAACTTGTAAGAAAAATGGCATTCTTTTTTTCTTTTCTTTTTACTTTCTTTTTCTTTTTTCTTCTTCTCTTTTTTCTTTTTCTTTTTTTTGTAGTGTTGCTGGAAATTGAATCCACAGATTTATACATGCTGGGCAAGTACTTTACCACTTAACTATATCCCCAGCCCCTAAAACTGCATTTTTTATTTAAAATTAATAATTTCAAAATGAGAAAACACCCCAAATTGTTCAAAAAAATGAATATTTCTTTTGTAAAAAACAGTCTGTAATTTCTGAATATATTGTTAAAGCAAAGTGTATGTCAAAATCCCACATTTGAAGGATACAACATATGTGTGAAACTCCTATTGCTTTTATACTAATGTAAGAAAAAAAACTTTTAAAGATAAGATAAATCAGTTTCTTACATTTGGTGTCTTATAATTCTAAAAGCTTTTTAGTTGATAATATTATGCTTTCAAATGGATCTCTGGGAATTAATGATCAAGCTTCTGAATTAACTACCATAATAGGGTACCTTGAAATGAAAATTTATGAAATCCAAGGTGAGGATCTAATTTTTATTTCTTCTCTTGCTATAATTCTGGATATTGGCCCTAAGCACCCACAATAGAAACTCTTTCATATTTTAAAACTAACAACATATGAAAAACAAAACATGTATACCCATAAGACATAAGAAAAAAACTGAGTGAGTGAACACAATATGTTTTCTCCGCGCATGTGTGTGTGTATGTATGTGTACGTGTGTATGTGTGTTGCTGGGACCTAACACTTACTTGATATATCCCCAGTCTTTTTTCTCCATTTTGAAACCCCAATAATAATGCTTTTGAATGAGAAGTTAAAATATAGACAAGTTCTAGAAATGCAGCAACAAACATATATTAGGACATTACCTTAACCAAAGTTCTAAATTGAGTCACAAAAGGAGTATGCACACATCGCCACATACACATAGTGGCTTCTGAATAAGAACCAGTAGTCACACATTATAATTAAGTATAAATTATTTACTTTGAATAATTGTGATAATTATAAATATCAATCACTATGAATTGTTCACTATAATTACATTATAAAACACAACACTAAATGACATTACTGTAAATATTCAAATCACAGAAGAATGAAGTACATGGAGTAGATAACTTGAAAAGCTGGAGCAGAATTCAGTGCAGGACTGATAAGAAATGAGACTGCAAATGTGACAGGCCAAGTCACAAAAAGCCTAAGAATCTTAGATTTCTATCCTATCGTGTGATGCCTTTCAAACCTAAGTCTGAGTACTCTTGTTAACAAAGGAATATGTAAAGTCATATAAATACAATATATCTTCTGTTAGTGTCAAGTTTTTGAAAAAAATTAGAAGTTAAATCAGTTTTTAAATTGAATTCAATGTTATTAGAATATCAAATTAATGTGATTTTTTCAGACAGAATACAAAACCTCGAAGCAATTTCACTCATACAGTAGTCTAATTTAGAGCCACTATTTTTTACTATTAAGAACAATTTAGCCAGTCATGGTGGTGCACACCTGTAGCCCCAGCACTTTGGGAGGCTGAGACAGGAGAATCATGAGTTCAAAGCCAGCCTCAGCAAAAGCAAGACACTAAGCAACTCAGTGAGACCTTGTCTCTAAATAAAAAAAACAACAACAAAATAAGGCTGGGGATATGGCTCAATAGTTGAGTTCCCCTAAATT
>PVHX01006364.1:0-86283 GCA_004024805.1 Geosciurus inauris | reverse complement strand
TAATATGCTCCTGGTAGCAGGGAAGAGGTGTGGAGGGGTGTTGGATAATCTGAGGAAAACTTTAAGAAGCAGTATGTGAAATGTGAAGTATGAGAAATGTGAAGGCACTAGGATTTTTGTTTGCTGGATTGCTTTTTTAAAGTGAGAGAATGATATGATCGCATTTGTACGTAGGAAGATGTTTCAAGGGAATTAGTTTGAAGGACAGGCTAAAGCACACAGGACCAGAATGGCAGATGACAATCTGAAAAGCAGGAATAGTCTGTGAAAGAGATAAAAAGCCCTGAACCAGAGCTGAGGCTGTGAAAACAAAAATGCCAGGAAGATTCTGGAAAGTTTAGGAGGCAGACCAGTCAGGATCTGATTGAATGCACAGTAATTATTCAATGAGAAAACTTTGAGAACTTATTAATTTAAAGGTGTTCGTGTTTTTAGAGCTTCTTAGGTATTTAATACACATACCTCTAAAAGCTCCACTTAAAAATAGTACTTTCAGTATACCTTTAAATCACAAAAACTGTAAAGCTGTGGCATGCTAATATAAATGTTATTCCAGAAATTAAACAAAATTTGATTTATGGAAACTATGTTTAGAAAAGTACCCATGTTTTAAAAATGTTAAGAAAAAAATTAATGGGTTCCTACTAATCAGCTACCACTCAATAGCTTTTCTAAAGACAACTACACAGCCTGAGAATCAGAGTTAAGAATGCCTTTGATCCTTAATGTGATATTGTAAAATAAATGAATGAATAAGCACGGACTCTCTTCTGAAAAAGATGCTTAAGTATTTCAGATATTGGATTACTTAATAATTATCACAGGGCATATGTGATTATGGCATAAGTAATTTAATGTAGGCCTTGCTGGCTAAAAGGACAAAGCAAAATTAAAGTTAAACCTTCATTAGAAAGTTGACAGCAAAATACAGCCACTAAGAAACAAAACAAAACAGACATTAGAACTATGAAGAGAAACTGAATTCAGATAAAAAAAAAATTCATGTAGTACATATTCAAGAAGCTATTATAACTTGAAAACAATAAGTGAAGTAAATTTAAATTTTGCTGGATCAATAAAAGTACCAATTCTCAACAGAAATAATCTATAGAAACAGCTGTCTTTTAATTGCTTTTAGAAATTACCATATTTTGGATTATCATACTTTTTTACTTTCTTGTTTTTTGTACCCAGGATTGAACCCAGGGGTGCTTTACCACTGAGCCACATCCCCAGCTCCTTTATTTATTTTATTTAGAGACAGGATCTCACTGAATTGCTAAGTGCATTGTTAAATTGCTGAGGCTGGCTTTGAACTTTCCATCCTCCTGCCTCAGCCTCCCTAGTCACTGGGATTACAGGCATCCACCACTGCACCCCACTATCTTATTTTTGTAACACAGGCCACTAATTGTTGTAATTGTGATGAAAAAAAAGTGATAAAGGGAGTAAAGTACTAAAGGATGATGGGGAAAAAAGAACATTACTCAGAAAACCTTACATGTCATCTAAAACTGATCTGCTCATATATTTTAAAACTACATTAGAAATATTAAAAACATTATGGAAATTATATAAAAATATAAATGCTAGGACAAGTCTGAAAACAAGCCATGTACATGCATGTGTGTGTGTGTGTGTGTGTGTGTGTGTGTGTGTTCTTTTACATGGAACTCCAGCTCTCAAAACTATGGTATAAAAATTTGACTTAGCATAAGAATTTTAAGATACTTCACTTGACAGTAATGGACCCATCTATACATGGAGAATGTTCACCCATTTTATTTGCTAATTTATGCTTGCTACTTCACAGAAAATCCTAAGATTTAGGGTAAACAAAAACTATGACAGAAAGAATATATGAAAAATACAATCACTGTAATTCTCAGAAAGCCTCTCTCCATTCTTTAACACCAGATCTAACTGAAATTATTTCTTTCATAAGACCCTTGGATATGTTTTTCACCTCTTTTGAAAAGGGAAATGAAAAAATACCAACAACAAAGCAAAAATAGAACTGTCTTGAATTTTGCATTTAAATATATGTTGAATTAATGCAAGAAAATGCTGTAACAGAAATAGTTGACATTCTACAAAGAAAATCAAAACACTTCTCTATCTTCTCCTAGATTATCTGCACACAGAGCTGTTATTTCTTTAATTTGTTTTTAAGAAATGCCATCTGCTTCTCCCAAGCCTCCTTCTCCAAATTAGGTCATTGCAGGTGTCTTTACTGATAGTAACGCAAAACGTTATCTGACAGACAAGAAGTGGACAATGGTGGAATGGAAAGAGTTGAAAGAGGAACAACACACAATATTAACAGACAATGTTTTACCTTGCATTTTGAAACAAACAGCCCCTTATGCATATGAGTTATAAGGTTATAGGCTCATATTTATTATGAGTGACTATCTAAAATCTAACAACACAGTAATGGGGTATTAGTCTCATCATTCTATGGGTGACATAAGAAGAACTGTCATGCCATTTGGAGTAACCAACCCTCTTGCAATTCCATGCATCAGGTTACATGAGGAGCTACATGAGTTCCCCCAAATCTGCAACTGCCAGGACCTCTCACCACGATCAATATATAAATTCAAATTATATGTGTGTGAAATGTGTGAATATCAGAGAATTAAGAAACCCCAAAGAATTGAAAAAATTCTCTCAAGTTTCTTTCTGATAAAACAAAATACATATGTACACATATGCATAGGAAAAGAAAGGATAATATTCTAGGTTAAAAGTGGTTATCTTTAGGTATCTGACATATGGGTTATTTCTATTTTTTCCCTTCATGCTTCTCTGATTTTCTCTCTCTCCCACAACAATATGTAACTCTCACAATCAGGATAATAAAAAGTTAAATAGGTTCAGAGTTTCTAATCCTAAAGCAAATTAATCTGGATTAAAGACAGTGTAGCCTATCTTTAAGCCTCATTCAAAATCACTGAGGAACAAATCTTTCCCTACTTGGTTTGGCGGAACCAGGCTGCAAGGCTCCCCAAAGCGCACTAACAACCTCCCTATTCTGGGGCCTTAGCAAACTGAGACAAAGTTGTTTCATACAAACTTGGTCAAGTGCTTCTGCACAGCAAAACTCAATCCCAGCTTTCCCGTGACCCCGCCCCCCTGACACACCCAGTCCCTAGGACCCCACGCGGGACCCTCTGCCCCTCTGGAGGTGTTCCCGAAGACTCAGTACCCCAAATCTGAGCTCCATAGCTCACATCCACTCCCCTTCATCTACAACTACCCCAAAGACTGCAGGAGAAGGAAAGAGCGGAGCAGACTTGGCGGCAGCGGCCACCGATCCCGGTGACCTTGGACGAGCCACAACGCCTCTCCGAGCCTCAGTTTCCTACTGTGTTCCCCTCCCTGGCAGGCTATCTGCAGGCTTGGAAACCCGAAGGGCTTTTCTAAAAACTAGGGGCCGTCCTAGGCATTCTGCACCGATCCCCTCCTCCCCATGCCCCGACACCTCAGAGGCAGCTTTTCTCCAGAGTCTGTCCCGTCGCCCCCGGGACGCGTCGCCCCCCAGCAGCGTCCTCACACCTGGCAGCTGCTGTCCTGGGGCAGGTTTTTCACCAAGATCTTCCTGCGGTTGCTCAGCTCCCGCCGCATCCGCTGCAGCCTCGCGGCGACCTCCTCCGGGTGCAGCAGCGCGGGCGCGGGGTCCACGGAGCCCTGGCGCGCCCCCAGCTCCGCCGCGCAGCCCAGGCCCGCGCCCCCCTCGCCGCCGGCGTCTCCAGCCGCCGCCGCAGCCGCCATCTTCCCGGGCGCCCCGCGGCTGCGGACTCCTCGGAAGCTCGAGGGGAAGCGGAGAGAGAAAGCGGGAGGAGGCCGGGGCGGGGGCGAGGCGGGCCGAGGCCGCAGAGTGGGCCCAGCTGCGGAGGGGAGGGAGCGAGGGAGGGAGGCGGCGCGGCAGTCAGCAGCCGGCGGGCGGGCGGGAGAGGAAACCTGAGGAGCAGCCGAGAACCACCTCGCGGCACCTCCCCTCGCGCCCCCAGCCCCGGCGCAGGGCGCGCCCTCCGCTCGCCGGTCGGCGGGCAGGCCCGGCGCCGCCTCCCCCACACCTGTGTGGGCGGCAGGCTCCACTTCTGCAAGGCCTCAGCGAACGCCCGGGGTCGCGCTCTGGAGGTGCGGCCCCTTCGCGGGACCTGAAGCCCGTCTCTTCCCGCGCGGCCTCCCCGGAACCCCTCGAAATTCCCGCGCTCTGTCGGCTCCGGGGCTGCAGGTGCGAGTTCAGACTTCCGAAACCCTGGGAGACAGCAGGGCGCCTCCCCGCAGCCTGGCGGGCCCTGGACTGTAACTCTTCTGTGTGTTCAAGATGTGCATATTTGGCAAAGTTTGAATTTACAATGAAAGATAAAATGTGGTTTTCTAGGAAGCAAAAAGAGGGATATCCTGGGGAAAATTTTCATACACGTGGTAAAAATTGGTCGTAATGTATTTTCCTAGATGTGTATGTATGAGAAAATCTGTGCCCTTCCACGGGTCCCTCAGGACCTGTCGCACAGTTGCTGAGACTAGAACCTGGATGGTTGCATCTGCAACATACAAAGCAATGCTGAAACAAGCCTAGAACGGAAGAGTTGCTGTGGCAGAATACTAGAAAATACGTACTTGGAACATTATTTGAATTGAAACTTGAAGGGAGAGTTATATTATAGGACTATAATCAAAGTTAGGTCACGGGATCAACTAAGTAGCCAAATGACCATCAGCAAGGGGAACACGCTTCTTTTGTGTATAGCATGCAAATATTCCTCTCTCTCATAAAGACACACACAATACTATTTAATGCCAATTTGTAATCCAGTAGGAGGAAATGTTTTAAATAAACATAACCAAAATGTATAAACAAAATAAAAAATCTTAAAGCATACCATTAATTCAGTACTTACCATGTGCCCCCACATATTTATAATTAATTACATATATTCCATTTACTTTTTACTTTTAAGTAGGTTTTATTTTTCTCACATTACACATGAAGAAATGAAGTCAGCCAGGCACAGTGGCACAAAACTGTAATCCCAGTGACTCGTAGGCTGAGTAAGGAGGATCACAAATTTCAGCCCAGCTTGGATAATTTAGTGAGATCTTGTCTCAAAAAATAAAGAAGGGCTCTGGGGATGTCATAGATGGAGTGCCCTGGGTTAAATCCCCAGAACTGGGGAAGTGCGGGGGGGGGGGGGTCTGATCTAATTAATTCTAGGGCCCAATGTTCTAAATAATATAAAATGATTCACCTATTATCCCTCCACCCAAAAATAATGGCTGCTAATATTCCTGAATTTAATTCTCTGCTAACACTGTATCATTAAAATGATGTTCAGCAGTATACCTATGTTCATAGCAGCTATGAGTATCCATAGTCAAAGGTGATGAACATGGGCTGGGATTGTGGCTCAGTGGTAGAGCGCTTGCCTCGCAGGGGTGAGGCACTGGGTTCGATCCTCAGCACCACATACAAAATACATAAATAAATAAAGGTTTTAAAATATCTTTAAAAAAAGTGAGGAACAGATAAATTGTGAGATGTGTGTATATACACACACACACACACAATGAAATATTATTCAACCATGAAAACAAGTACTAGCCAGGCATGGTGGTATATGCCTGTAATCCCAGCACACTGGGAGGCTGAGACAGGAGAATCACGAGATCAAAGCCAGCCTCAGCAACCACGAGGCACTAAGCAACTCAGTGAGACCCTGTCTCTAAATAAAACACAAAATAGGACTGAGGATGTGGCTCAGTGGTTGAGTACCCCTGAGTTCAATCCCTGGTACAAAACAAAACAAAAAAAAAAAAAACAAGTGCTGCCACAAGCAAGATGAACCTCCCAAACACTAAGTGAAAGAAGCCAGAGACATAGAGGTCATATAATATATGATTCCATGCATATGAAATATCCAAAATAGGCAAATCCATAGAGCAGAATGAAGATTGGTAATTACCAGGGGCCATAAGGAAGGAGTAATGAAAACAACTGCTTAATGGATATAGACTTCTTTCAGAGCAATAAAACTGTTTTGGAACTAAATAGAGGTGGCAGTTGCCAAATATTGTGAATGCATTTAAAATGGCCTCTGAATTGTTCCTTTTTAACAGGCTGGATTTATTATATGAATTTCACCTTATAAAATTTTAAGTGATATTCTGTAGTTTATTGCTCTATTTAATGTCTTTTACAGTATATCCTCTGAGCCCCTTTCAATGCTAATGTCATCTAACATTATTATTTATGCCTGCATATTATTCAATTGTAAGAGTTATCATAATATACCTCACTAATCTTCAGGTAGTAGACATTTTTATCTATTGTAAACAGCATTGAGTTTAGTATCCTTGTGTCCATATTTGAAGACCTTTACTTTTCCACAGAATAATTTCTGCATCAGAGTAAGCATGTTGAAAGATTTGGGATATGCATTTCCAAACTGCCTTCCTCAGTTTTTCCCATTATAAGCACGGTGAGAGAATGCTTATTTCTCTGCTTGTAACCGTGATATTTTGATATAAGAAACTATCTCATTTTTGTTTTAAATTTGTGCATTTCAGACTCCAATAAAGCCCTATTTCATAGAACTAAGAGGCTTTGGGAAAAGTATATTCTTTAAGTGGGCAAGAAGCAAGAATAGCCTTAGCATATGCTATAACATTGAGTCAGTCACTCATTAAGTTTCAGGACATATATTTATCCAAATGAGTACTGTCTCCTTGATAGACATTTGTTAAATGTCTATTATGTTCTAGACAATACATACATAAAGGCAATTGAGAATACAGAAATAATAAAATAAGATTCCTCTATGATAGGGACTCAGTCTCAGTGGCAGAAAAAATACAATAATTAAAATTAAATGTAATAGTATGCAAACAGAACTTCAGGAGTAGTCCTGGGATGAGGTGATCTGAATCTAACTTTATTGATGTTGTTTTTCTTAAAACCTTTCCCAAACTGCTTGTTTTTGTTTGTTTGTTTTTTGTATGGACTTCATAATTTTTGGCAAATTCTTCTGCAGTTTCTGTGGTAGCAAATATACATCTCTTAGACATAGGTTCAATTTTTTGGAAGTAATTAAATGTTATTTGGAGCCAAGTCTGGTGAATGAATCAAGTGTTGTGTGGGGGTTATGATGATGTAACTGGAGTTTGGGGACCCAACCGGGACAGGGTTATAGGGTTATCAAGTTATTAAACCAATTTTATTAAGTGGATATTTGGAATTGATCCCACTCTTTGAGCAATGTTGCTAGAGCATATAGGACAGTGTCTTTCAAACTTTTTGGACCAATCTAGTGGAATTTACATGCCATAGTAGGAACTACATTTTACATCCCAGTCCAGTAAACACACACAACGGAAATGAAGATTTCACAAGAAGTCATGCCCTAACATCACGCAGCACATTCTAGAATATCTGATGCCATTTCATTTATTAATTGCTGTGATTACGCAATTGATTTTCTGTGCCACTAAATGAATCATTACTTACATTTTGATAAACACTGCTCTAGGTTTCAAATCAACAATCTTGTTACTTTTGCTCAATTGTTTTAAAGGAATTTGGAGAAATAATAGGCTCTACTGAATTGTTCTTGCCACAGTAAAAAAAAAAAAAGGAAACTACAAAGACATGGGAATGTTACTGTCATTCCAAAGAGTTCCTTTCATTTCCGGTTTTAAACTGACTCTTCAAATAGCTGCTACTGGGGCTGGGATTGTGGCGCAGTGGTAGCATGCTTGCCTAGCATGCGTGAGGCACTGGGTTCGATCCTTAGCACCATGTAAAAATAAAGATATTAAAACAACTAAAAAATAAATATTTAAAAAAAAAAAAAACCAAAAAAAAAAAAAAAAACCAAAACAAATAGCTGCTGCCCTAACAAACTAAAGGAGCATTCTAATCTGAACTTGAGGTGGAGCACAATTATCAGGCTGCAATGTATTTACCAATGCCCAGAGGTAATTATGTAGATCATTATAATTACCTTGTTCTTAAAATATGAACCACGTGCTCACTTTAGCCTTTATTTTTTTAAAACATAGGTGGTAATTTTTGTGTGTTTTTAAAGCTCTGCAATTGGGAGGAAATGTTGAAAAGGTTTAATAAAGTCTCAATTTTTAATAATAGTAGAAAAAACAACCTCTTGTGTTCAATCTTATGATTGTATATCATAATAATATCATGAAATAAGTATGTGAAAAGACCTTGTAGACTGTAAGAACAATACCCTTTTAGTTAGTTATTCACTCAGCAATCTATATCAAGTGCCTACAATGTACTAGACACAGTACGATGAACCAGATTAGACTGATTTTTATTCAGAAGTGAACTTTCCCTGGAGAAAGTCATTGCAATTCAATAATTGCAAAATTAGTTTGATAAATATTGGAGTAAAGTACTTTTAGTAGCATGGGGATTGGGGGTGGCAGTATTCGATTCTGATCTGGGGGAAACCATTGTGAGAAGCTGGATTTTGAAGGACAAGTAGGAGTTTTCTATGTGAAAAGGGAAGCACAAAGAGGCCCCAAGGCATCAAAAGCACTGGTGTGTCCATGAAAGAATAATCTGATGTTTATGAAAAACTAGGCTTCTTTTGAGACAGCAGCAGGAAATAAAGGAGAAAGGATAGCAGATGTCATTCCAGTTTTAAGAAGTTTATTCCATTTTAAATGAATGCTTTAGTATGACATCAAAGGCAATTCCAACAAGAAAAGAAACATCGGGGACCTTCAGGCAGGGAAGTGGTGTGGTCGGATTGAGCTTTTTGAAAAATAATTCTGCTAACAATGGAGAAAATTAATTTATGGGATCGAGTTACAGAAACCAGTTAGAAATCTTTTGAAACAAAATGAAAATGTTTGTGAGTTCAACTTTAGAGTAGAACTTTAGAATAGTTTGGAGTAGAACTTTACATGGTAAAAGCTACGTTTTAATTTTCTTATTAATATTATTTCATTTGAAACCCTATAACCAACCTGAAACGTAATTAGTATCTGCTTTTTTCCTGATGAGGAACTGCAGGCAGAGAAGGTCAGGTTCCCTGTCCAAAGTCACACAGCAAGCAGGGGCCACAGGACTCCAATACAAATTCATCTACTCTTAGAGCTCAGATATGTAATTTTGTGTGACTGTAGCCAGAGAACGGCTTAATCAGTGAGACGTTTCTGAGAGAGGCACAGTAGAGCAAATAAGCAGCAGAATATAGTGGCAAGAGAGCAGGATCCAGAGTCAAATTACCCGGATTCATTTTTGGGTAAATGGAGCAACTATTTAAAGCATGAGAGAATATTCGAAATATGCTGAACCTCAGCCTTTTCATCTCTAAAACAGAGATAATAGCAGCACCCATAAAGCTATTATTAAAGGCTATTATGAGGATTAGATGAGGTAATCTATATATAAAGAACTTTGCAGGGTGCTCAGCCCAAGGGCTAGATAAAAGGTAGTCATAATATTAATAACAATGATAATGAACACTTAATTATATTTAAAGCTCTTGGTGACATATTGGATTTCAACAAAGAGAATGGTATCATGGTTTTTAATGGACAGTGGCAGTGATGCCATGGCTGATAGGCAACAGTTTGGGAAGTGCAGGTACCCAGCTTGGTTTAGGCATCTAAGCTGCAAAAACTGGGGCATATAGATAAGAACACCCAGAATACACTCTAGAAGTTTAAGAGAACTTGGCTGTTAAAAATGAAATTGAATGAGATCATCCTGGCTTAGTGTGTAGATTGAAAGAGGAATCCAAGAAATAGGACCTTAGGGAACAATTTAACAGCTCAAAATGAAAGAGAGTGGAAGATACATGGCAGTTTTGTTAAGAATCTGCTTGAGGGCTGAGGTTACGGTGCAGTGGTAGCGTGCCCGCCTAGCACGCATGAGGCACTGGGTTCGATCCTCAGCACCACATAAAAATAAAATAAAGATATTCTGTTTGCCTACAACTAAAAAATAAATATTAAAAAAAAAAAAAGAATCTGCTTGAACTATGTGTGTGCTCAACTTATAAAAAGAGAACCAGGTAAAAATGTAAAAGATGCCAGGTAAAAGTAGTTGGACTAGCCCAATATGGTACACACCTGTATTCCCAATGACTTGTGAAGCTAAGACAGGAGGATCACAAGTTTGAGGCCAGCCTGGGCAACTTGGAAAGGCCCTAAGCAACTTAGTGTGACCCTATGGTGGGGGCAGGGGGTGGGGGCAAAAAAAAAAAAGTAGTTGGGCTACATGAAGAATTGCTGCCCTTGTGATACTTTTAGCTTGGTGTTGATCTCCAGCTCCTGATCCTTGGCTACAGTTTAACAATATAACTCCTGGCACATCAGCTCCACGGCTTCTTTGTGTCTTGACCTTGGTTGTTTTTGGACTCCTTTCTTGGATCATGAAAACTGGCCTGACTTAACATTCACCGCTTTCTGCCCCTGACCTTGCATTCCATAGCATACCAAAATTAGTAAAAGAGAATAGATTGAAAATGTACTAGGAAAAAAAATGGCTTCAGAGGAGCCTAGGAAGCAAAACATCTCCAAGAGAATGGTTAACACAACCAGGCAGTGGAGAGAACAAACAGAATGAAGACTGAAAGGGATTGTTGGATTTAGCAGTTAGCAAGCTCCCAGTGATTTTGAATGGGAGTGACTTCAATACAGTAGTAGGAAAAAGAGATATCTATCAAAAAGAATTGACAGGATAAGTTTTAAACCCTTTACTTTTCTCCATGAAGCAGAAAGATCATCATCTGATAGTAAGGAGATTTGAGCCAAAAAACTAAAATTTGTGGTCCACATTGGTTATTTACAAGTATTTAATTCTCATAACACACTGTGGGCATTATGATCCCTATAACCTAGATAAGGTGACTGACATAAGGAAATTAAGTAAATTTCTTAAAGTCATGCAGCTAGAATGAGGCAAATTTAGAACTCAAACTCAGTCTGTCACCAAATTCTCTGCAGTCAAATGGGTAGCAGCCACCAAGGGGGTGTGAAAGAATTGGTGTGGTCATAACAGTGGTAGTCATATAAAGATCATTACATATAATAAGTATGTAGTAGTGTAATGAGCAAGATAAATCAGATAGTGGCGGCATGCATGATGAGAGATGGAAGAATGCTTTTGCTGTCCAAAATTCAACAGTAATAATGGTCTCGTAGCTAACTTTATGCCTTAATGCATAGTGCTTATGAGTTCATAGTGCCTACAACTAAATAATATTATTTTTCTTAGTTTAAATTCTGCAGCAAAGTACCATTCTAGACTTTCCTTTTGTCACAGTCAAAACATACCTTAAATATTAATTAAAATATATTAAATATTAATTAAAATATATTAAATATTAATTAAAATATTTTAATTAATATTATACTAATTTTTATTTATAAAGTTGTAAAAAATCTTAGCAGATTTATAGATTTGTAAACCACAAACATTTTCCTTGAGCTCTGAATTGTATTAAACAATTCATGAAGAACTGTGGCTCCTTGACATTGAAGTTTAGGCTCTTTTGGGAACTTTCTTCTTGAATTTAGAAATTGAAGGAAGTACTACACTTTCTAACAAATATGTGATTTTTTTTTTAAATGGCAGAATAAGCTGGGTGTGGTGATGCATGCCTGAAATCCCAGCATCTTGGGAAGCTGAGGCAGGAGGATCACAAGTTCAAGGCCAGCCTCAGCAGTTTAGCAAGGCCCTAAGCAATTTAGCAAGATCTTGTCTCAAAAATAAAAAAAATTAAAAAAAGGGGTGGAGATGTGGCTCAGTGGTTAAGTACCCCAGGGTTAAATCCCTGGTACCAAAAAATATAAATAAGTAAAAATGACAGAATGGTAGTTATAAAACTGTAGAAAAATCCATGGAGCAGGCAGTGTAACTATTTTAAAGATAAAATACATCCCAGCTATTGGACATGGAAACAAATATTTTAATATGATATAGTTTTTATGAGGAATGAAGAGATTTGCCATTTAGTCATGTGACTTTTTTTTTTTTTTTTTGGAACTGGGGATTGAACTCAGGGGTACTCGACCACTGAGCCCCATTCTCAGCCCTATTTTGTGTTTTATGTAGAGACAGGGTCTCACTGAGTTGCTTAGCGCCTTATGGTTGCTGAGGCTGTTTGAATTCGTGATTCTCCTGTCTCAGCCCCCCAAAGTACCGGGATTACAGGTGTGTGCCACGCACCTGGCTTAGTCATGTGACATTTAAAGCAATCATTCATTTTGTTGAAAATCTCTTAGAAGTGTACATATTTACCTCATAAAGCAGATAATACTCAAATGATCCTTTCAGGATGATTCTAATAGCATACTAATAACCCTCTGGGTGTATTGAGGATCATTGGATGATTTCCCTTTACATAGCACTATACTTTTTTTTTTTTGGTACTGGGGATTGAACCCAGATCCTAGCACATGCTAGAAGGGTGCCCTACCACTGAGCTACATCTCAAACCTTTCTATTGTATTTTGAGACAGGGTCTTGGTAAGTTGCCCAGGCTGGCCTTGAACTGGGAATCCTCCTGTCTGTGCTTCCTGAGTAGGTGGGATTATAGGCATATGCCACCATGTCTGGCCCTTCTTAATTCTTGTGTCTGTTTTTTTGTTTGTTTATTTGTTTGTTTGTTTTTGTGATGCTGGGGATTGAACCCAGAGCCTTGTGCACATAAGGCAAGCACTCTACCAACTGAGCTATATCCCCTTGTGTCTGTTTTTTATAGATTTTTTTTTGTCTCTTTCCTGGAGTGCGTTTGGTTCCCATACCTGCCTGTGCGCTCCCACAGGTTCATCTGTGTCATTTGTAACACTGGGAAAGTCCACTAAACACAGACATATGTAAATAAAGGAGGCACTTGCAAATAGATTTGCTTAATTATTTAATATTTTTAATTAATAGGTAATACTTGTACATATTTGCCGAGTACAATGTGACATTTTGATACATGTATACATTGTATATGATGAAAACAGGGTAATTAACATATCCATAACCTCAAACATTCATCCGTTTTTTGTGATGAGAACATTCAAAAACTTTTTTCTACTATTTTGAAGTGTACAATACAATATTGTTAACTGTAGTCACCCTGCAGTGGAATATAGCATGGGAACTTACTCCTCTCCACTAGTTCCATGCTCTTGCTTATTACCCTTAAGGCTTGTTAGCAGGCTCCCATTCCATTTCCCACCTGGCCTCCTGGCCTTGGTATCTCTTCTTCCTGCTTTTGCACTTACACTTGATTGTGGAGGTGTGTTACTCAGATCTCCCTTCAAGAGAGAATAGTATATGAAATATAGTTGGCTGGAAGCTTCTAGCTAAGTGAAATGCCTCCAGATGTCAAGCATTCATCCTGAGACCATTTTCCCCACTCCACCCCATCCTCACACTGCTCACAGGCACCACCTGACGATGTGAGGTAGTAGGGCTGGGCCATACCTGCCTGATACAAGATGCCTCTATTGGGCATCTTTGTTGCGGAACATTCCAGTTGCCTGGCCAAGACTTTTTCAGAGTTGCAGTGCAGACTGGGGTCTTCCTACCTGCTCTCCTCTCCTTTCCTCTTCCATCTCACAAGTGTCAGACCAAGTTTGTGTTTTGAAATCTCTCCCCTCCTGCTCCTTTCCCCCTTATCTTTCACAGATGATTACTCCAAAACATCTTTAGAGCACCTACCTATTTTGACTTGATGTCTGATACTTAGGGGACACAAACTGACACAGTTGGCAATAATTGATCCAAGAAAATTGGCAGCAAAATTAGGTTTGAAGAGTTCATTTGGGCTTGATTGGCAAAGAGGAACTGATCCTGAGTGTGAAATGGATAGTCCCAGTAAAAAGGTAGCCACACCATTGCTGAAAGCTTCTTTGGTGGTGGCCTGGGAATACATCCTGGTAGAAGAGAATAGTTTTGTTAGTGTAAAGATTTCTGTACTTTAAAGGTATGGGGTGAATAATGCTATCTTAGTTAGCTTTTTGCCAATGTGACAGATACCCGAGAAAAACAACTTAAAAGCGTGAAGATTTATTTTGGCTCAGAGTTTCAGTCTAGGGTTTCAGCTTCATTGCTTTGGACCTGAGATGAGGTGGGAGGATGTGGTAGAGGAAAGTTCATGGTAGCCGGAAAGAGAAAGTGTCTTGCGCAGGGACAAGACAAATACTTCCAAGATGCTCCCAATGACTTACTTCCTCCAACGAGGAGCCACCTCCTACAGTTCTACCACCTCCCTGTAGTCCATTCTGCCATGGGGGATTAATCCTTTGAAAAGGCTAAGGCCCTCATGATCCAATTGCTTTCCCAAAGCCCCTTTTTTGAACACTGCTGCATTGGGTAATTAGCCTTTGGTACATAATTCTTTGGGCCATGCTTCATAGCTAAACCATAGTATCTATAAGAATAATGGTGTTATCTGGTTATTTCAAAGTTCTATTTGCGTCCTCCTACAGAGGGGTGAGAAACTGAGAAGTGATAAAACAATAAGAGGCAAAGGGTGAGAGACAGTGAGCCTGTTTAACTTGAAATATTTTCTTGGGTCACAGGATTTAACATCATTATAAGGTTGGTTTCCTAGAGAAAATAATGGCCCATGCTGAGTGAAGTAGAAATTCTTAAGTTATCAAGGCAGATAGCAGAGGAAGAAATAGGAAAATGGCTGGAAACAGATGCGGTGGATTCATAATGTGAGGCCGGAATTTCCACCATAACATTATGTCCACCGCAGGGTCCAGAGAACACCTCAATTTCCAAGGCCATTAAGAAAGTACTGGGGGGCTGGGAGTGTAGCTCCGTGGTAGAGCGCTTGCCTTGCATGCGGGAGGCACTGGGTTCTAAACTCAGCACCACATAAAAATAAATAAATAAAGATACTTGTATCCATCTACAACTAAAAAAAAAAAAAAAAAAAAAGTACTGGGGAGAGAGCTACCAACATCATTAAGAACTTTAGTGGTGGCTTTCCCTGCAGGCCAGGGCTGAAAGTGTCACAGAGTTGGGTTCATTAGTAACAATAGAGATGATAGCACCCCCAAAAGATAGAGGCCAGGTAACAATGCTTAACTGCAAGAAGCCAGAGGGCTGCTATTATTGTAACTACCAACAGTATTAAAATAGCTGTGAGGTCATGACCCACAAGACAGAAATAGTTAATAAAAAATCTAATAGTCCCTGGGGAAAAAATACAAGGGTGGCCAAAGTGTTATTTAACATCTATAATTAGAAACAGGCAAGAGGATGAAAGTGGTTTCCCCAATAAAAATTCATGATTCATTGCTTAGTTCCTAAGGCAATTTTCACACCCAGAAGGCAGTGACTGAGAAGTGATTATCCAAGGAAGAAGAACCAGACAAGTATTAACTGTAACATCCCCTGTCCTGCCCTGAGGGATGTTAACGGCTATTTATTCTTGTGTCTATACACTGGGAAAAGGAGGATATCTACACATATTGAAGACTTTTGGACACACTGAGCTGACGTTGATACCTGAAGACCCAACATGTCATCATGGTCCCATTAGAGCTGGGGCTTTGTGGCCTGGTTATATATGCAGTCTGGCTAAAGCCCAGTTTATAGTGAGCTCACTGGGTCTATGAGTCCAGCTGGTAGTCACTTCATCTACCCTTGGTGAAAAATTAGGAATTACACTCATGGTAGTTTGACTCATAGAAGAGCCTTAGCTAGTGGGGTAAGGACCTTCATATTGGAAAAGTCAAGAAGAAGCCTCTGAAACTACCATTTCCTGAGCCAAAATCGTGAATCAAAGATAATGTTATATCTCAGAAATGACAGCAGACATTAGTACCACTGTCAGGATTAACTTTGTGTGTTAACTTGGCTAGGCCACGATGCCCAGTTATTTGATCAAATATTTTTCTGGATGTTTCCGTGAGGGCGTTTTAAAATGAGCTTTACATTTTAATCAGTGGACTATAAGTAAAGCAGATTGCTCTCCATAATGTAGGTGGGCTTCATCCAATTAGTCAAAGGCCAAAGTAGAACAAAAAGCTGACTTCCCCTGAGCAAGAGGAAATTCTGCCAGCAGCCTTCCCTCTGACTTCATCTGTAACGTCTGCTCTTCCTGGCTCACTAGCAAACTGCCTTTGAACTAGAACTAGTACTCCTTCCTGAGCTTCCAGCCAGCCACCCTCCCTCATCAGACTTTGGACTCACCAAATTTCCACAGTCATAGGAGCCAACGCTTAATCCTCAAAATAAATCTCTCTCTCTTTCTCTCCCGACCCATCGCCCAACTTCTCTCATATACCCTATTGGTTCTGTTTCTCTGGAGAACCCTGACTAATACAGCACAGCACCTGGTGGACTTCTTTGGGGTCTGGAGGGGACCCCATGTCAGGTAAGACTGCAATGAATATAATTGTAGCCTACAGACTGGGTGACATGAAAGGCTGCCTGCTTTCAGTAGAAACTGGAGCAGAAAAGAGCTGTGCAGTTCTAACTGCTCTACCACTGGACATGAGGAGGTTTGCAGCAGAAAGTACAGGAATACACATGAGGATTTGTTTTTTTCAATCTTACATATTAATGCCCACCAGAGAATACCCACCTTGGAAAAGCACTGTAAAACCAAATAGTCAAAATGACTCAGTTGAGGTTAGCCAGCCATCGTTACGGGCTATCCTAGAATTGACACAATGAGCATGTGAATGGAATGGCCACCAATGGTCACACACTCATAGCAGCTTTGTGCAGGTCCTGTGTAGGAATACTTACATACATAGGCTAATCTAACTACTTTTGCCTCAGAAGATCTGAACTCTATCAGCAGAAGACACCAACATGGAGACCTGGATGGACACTATTCCTCAAGGAGACAAAATGCTATTTGATGCTATTGAGATCTTCTGTCCTGGAAAGGCCAAAGGTTTATTTTTATAGGAATAGATATTTATTCTAGGGGTGAGTTTGCCTTTTCTACCTGAAGAGCCTCAGCTGGCAGTGCTATGTTGAGGTCTTTCAGACCTGATTCAAAGGCACAGAATCCCATATAACATGGCATCTGACCAGGGGACCCACTTGAAAGAGAAGGAAGTGCAAGAGGGAACTCTAGGCCATGGAATTCACTGATCCCTCACTATCCTGAAGTAACCAGCTTGATAAAGTGTTAGATGATTTATTGAAGCACAGCTGAAGTACAGCTCAGAGGTAATACTCTGAAGAACTGGGTACAGTACATACAGAGACTTCTATCTGTTACTGAGTTTCCAAGTGAAAGAAGACATGGGTCCAGGAACCCCAGGGTAGAGCAGCTATGGCTCACTGCCATCACTCCCAATGACTCATTGGAGGACTTTTTGCTCCCTGTCCCCGTCATTCTGAGGTCAGAGGGAGTGAGGTTTTACCCCCAAAGGAGCATTTTCATGCCAGGAGGATGACAAAGTTTCATTTAATTATAAACTATGGCTACTGCCTGTGTGTTTGAGTTCCTTTATCCATCAACCTGCTGAAACCAGAGTAATAGACCCAGAAGAGCAGGAGAAAATAGGCCTATATTTCTACAGTGTGATCTTCTTGGGTACCTCTTGGTACTCCAGTGTCCAATGATAACCAGGAACAGACACATGAATGTACATATTGTCCTGAGAATGTACATATCAAGGAATCAGATCCCTGAAAAGGAAAGTTTGCATTATACCACCAGTTAGGTCACCAGGAACAGCCAAGGTAATAACTGAGAGTGAGAGGACTGTCAAAAGATGATGAGGGAGGGAAAATGAGTAGCAGTTACAGTTCTGAGAAAAGCAGCAGCATCTAGGGATGTAGTCAATCCTGCTCAGGGAGAGAGGCTCCCAGGAACCATGCAGGTGCTGTTTCCTGAACATGCAGAGAGGAATGAATATGCATGTGTGATGCAAGGGGACACTCAGATCTCCCTTCCAAAGAACATGCTGTGAGAAATGGAGCTGGTTAACTAGCTACTGCATTTTCTGATCTGGAACAGCATTCATGCTATTACCAGACTGCCATGGTGCATGGTCCATGGTGCACGGCTGCTGTGATGGACACTTCATGCTAGGGCATTTGCCTTTGGCTTGGCTGTGCTATAGTGTAGGTCTTTTTCTACAAGGTCCTCCTTCCTTTCTCCTTTCTTCCCAAGGGTCAGACCTGTATTGGTGTCCCTTCCTACTCCTGCTCTCTCCTCACCTTATCCTTCCCAGAATTCTCTATAAAATTTCTATGCACCTCATTTTTCTTGAGGTCTTGCTTCTTGGAGGTTCTGCACTGAGAAAAACTGTTTTGAAAATTTTGTTATTGAGGGTTCTTGGTAAATTTTATTTTATTTTATTTTTTTGCTACCAGGGGTTGAATTTAGGGGCACTCAACCACTGAGTCACATCCCCAGCCCTATTTTGTATTTTATTTAGAGACAAGGTCTCACTGAGTTGCTTAGCACCTCACTATTGCTGAGACTGGCTTTGAACTTGCAATCTTAGCAAATTTTGATATCTGTTCATTCTTCTTTTTTTTTTTTAATTTTTTAGTTGTAGATGGACACAATATCTTTATTTATTTATTTTTATGTGGTGCTGAGGCTCGAACCCAGTGCCCCACGCATGTAAGGCAAGCGCTCTACCACTGAGCCACAATCCCAGCCCCTGTTCATTCTTCTTTTTTATTCTTTTGCCATCTTACATAGTCTTCTTCCATCTTACCCTTTAGTCCGCAGCCTCTGGCACATTTCCGGACTGTGTTTGTGAATCTATACTGAAATCTGGCATTAGAGCACACTTTTAAAGATCACATCAAATTAGCTTGGTCCTGACAACAGTTTTACCATTGATTACTGATGGACAATTACTAATTATAGTCACTGGACAATTATTGTTTTTGAAGCCAACCTAGCAGGTGCTTTACATCATCCATGCATAAATTATCTAGTCTCACTTAGCAGGCAAGTTTTTTTTTTCAAACTTCCTTTCACAGATTCCACATTTGCACATTCCCTCTGAGCCAATTTAGGTATGGGTTTCCAAGTTCATTCTTCCTGCACCTTCCCAAATATATTGCTGGATATGAATTCCTAGGATTCTTCAATTAAAACCTGAGTTTCTTATAGAATCATTAGCATTTTGAGATGCCCACTCAAAAGGAGTGTTCCTACAACGGTCTTTGTTTTCAGCTAATTTTACTTCCCTCTATCTTGTGGTATACCAGTTCTCCTGCCAGCCTTTCCATTTATTTTTTTGGTTGCAATATTCCATTACTTCTGCTTTTGCACTCAGTTGTCCATTTACAGGTAGCATTTTTCTTTTATTCACCCAATAAGAGAAACTCAAGCTTTGAAGCTGAACTGTTCCAGAACGGTTTTCACATAAGCACAGATCTTTCTCTTAATATACTTTTCAGCTGGTGAAGTTATTTCTAACACAGGAAAAAGATTCCAAGATAGGACACAAAGAAAACCTCAATAAACTAGGTTAGTGCTAATTCCATATATATACTGTTGAAAGCTTCCCAGGTGCCTATAATTATAGAAACATATACAAATACATATTGAATGCAATCATAAATATTTCACTTGCAAAATACCCATTCACAAAGCTCCCCCAAGTTTTCCCTGAATTGATTCTTACACAGTATTATTGTTTCATAATGATCACCTTAGAGAATCATATGCTAAAGGAGTTTGAGGAAGTCAGTGCTACTGTATTCGGCCTTCAGGCAGAAACCCTTCTGTTCAGATAGGACAAAAAGTTCCCCTGGAAAAGGTTGACCAACTTACTCTAGAGATTAATGATGGGAGGTCAGTGATTTCTTCTTCAAAGATATAAATCCCTCTGTTGTAGCTCAAATCCATTTTTTTATAATAAGTTGGATAGAGATATAGAAGCTAAAATTTCTTATTTTTTTCACAATGAGCAAACATTATTTTCTAAGTTGTAACTATTTACTTTCCATCATAAATATTTTCATGTAAATGATCATATTTGGATACAAATATAACTCAATCCATTCAGTATTTATCAGTCTTAAACTATCATTTAGCAATTATTTTAAAGTGTTTACCTTTAGAAAATCACCATGGATTCAAGGCTCTTTTATGGACTCAATATCTCCAAGTTATTGTGATCAAATTTTTGTGTGTGTGGTACTGGATATTAAATCCAGGGCCTCATGTATGCCAGGCAAGCTTTTACCATTGAGTCACATCCCTAGCCCCTACCGTGATTATCTTACTGCCAAATTTGTCACCTTTTGCCCAGTGACTACTCTCTCTGGGCTAGAGACTCATTTTTGACACTTATCTAAGTATTTCCAAAAACCTTTAGTTTTTGACAATAACAAGTATCAGGCTCTTGTTTTGTCTTTCCCTAAGACCTTGCATCACAGCCCCTTTACAGAATAATTTTGTAAGAAGAAAAACTATGGGCATCAGGAGTTCACACTATATTTTGGCCCATGACTACTGGAATTAGTCCGAGCTGAAATCCATAGGGAAGTTCAAGTTAGAAAGATGAAGTAGAGAGGTAAGAATGCTCATGCATCAGGGAGCTCCAACAAGGCAAGACAACCAGTAACAGCTAGTAATATGATGTGGGCTGACAGGAAAGAAGATGGAAAGGGACTGGAGAAGCATGTCAAAACAACACTTATGTAGGCTGGGCATTGAGCAGTGTTGGTCAGGAAGGGCTCTCTGAACAAGTGACTTAGGTGGTAGGCATTATTGAAGCTCCCCAGTTCACCTTTCCTTCCTGTGCATAAGGAAGGCTACATTTCTTGACTCCCCTCTAATTAACCTAGGCCATGTAGCTAGCTAATCAAGTATGAGCAGAAGTGATGTGTCACTTCTTGGCTGAGGCAGTGAAAAGTGCTTTTTTTAAAAAATATTTTTTAGTTATACATGGATAGTGTCTTTATTTTGTTTCCTTATTTTTATGTGGTGCTGAGGATCGAACCCAGTGTCTCACACATGAGAGGCAAGCGCTCTGCCACTGAGCCACAACCTCAGTCCCTGAAAAGTGCTTTTATTCTCCACTCTTTCTCTCATCAAAGTGACAAAGTGGCCAGCAACATTCCAGAAGATGGGACCTCTGGCACCTGGGCCCCTGAATGACTTTGTGGATCTGAGCACCTCTCTGTTAACTTACCACAACTTTGTGTGTTTAGCTGCTGAAATTTGGAGATTGTTGATGACCATAGCAAACCTAGCTTAATTATGACTAATGCAACCCCACATCTTCCTCATGCACCTTGAGTAAGCTTAACTCTTCTTGGGTTGGCAAAGGGCAGGAGAGCGATCAGGCATTAAGATGTCAAAATGCAACCTGAGCTAATTTTAAAAAGCCATCACAAAAGTAAATTTTCCTCTCTTCTAATTCAAAATTTCTCCCGGAAGTGATGCTGCCAGACAAAGTAGTATGTTAAAAACCACCTTCGTTGGTTTACACTGGTTGTGATCAGATCTTGGGAAACATAACAAGTCTTCATTCCTTAGAAAGTTCTGGAGATTTTTCATCTCTTATTATAGTTTGTTGCATGTGGTTCTTTTCACTATGTCATCATTAATATGGGGAGGGGGATGTGAGGCCTGTGACAGGCAACTGGGAATGTTGCCTGAACAGCTGAGCCCTGGCAGGACTTCCTGCTCTATGTTGTCAAATTCCCAAATTCTTAGTTTATCTCAATTATGGGGTTGTAAAATGTAAACAAGTTATACTCTCTCTTGTCTATGTGTGTCCCCCCCGTGTTAGGGATTGAACCCAGAGCATGTTTAGTAGGAACTCTACCAGAAGCTGTACAACCCCAGTCCATCTGTCATTCTTTTTTGGCAAAGCACATCTCCTAAACCCACTAAATTAGTATATTGTGTTTCTATTAATAGCACAGACATACATATAACACACAGAAAAGCTCCAAGTATACTTCACTACATAATTACAGCTTTCCAAATCCTTAGTCCCTGTTGTGGATCATTTTGTTTGTTTAATATTTGCCTTATTCTCATTGAAATGTAAAATGAACTCCCAAGGACAAGGACTCTGTCATTTTGTGCTGTGCTCCTATCCCCAGAGCTTGGCATGTGTCCTGGCACACAGTAGCTGTGCAATATGTAATTTGTTGAATAAATGGCTCATTTTATAAGGATCACTTATAGTTTCAATGAAGAGAATAGATTAGAATTCAGTGAGACTAGCAACAGAGAGTCCAGTTGGATACCGGTGTAGTTCTTCAGAAAGAGATGAAGATGACTCAGACCAATATAGTCACAATGGGGTTGGAGAGAAATTAACAGATTTGAGACATACTTAGAAGGCAAGGTAGATAAGACTTGGTGATAGAACGTTAGGAGCCAGATGGGGCAAAAACAGGTATTTCCACCTGGGGTAATAAAATGAAAAGGCAACCCTGATGAGGAACAGGGTTAGAAGGATGCAAGGTGATGATAATGAATCCATTTGGCATGAGCTAGCCATGTATCAATGCTAAGTAGGCAATTTATGCATTGAGCTGCTGACATTTGGAGATTGTTGTTACTTGGCCTGAGGTGAGGAAGCACAAACCTTACTTCCTCCATGTAAAAAGAAAAACATGCCACAGCCCACCCTATCTGGCCAGCAACATTCTTTCAAGAAATCCTCCAGTGATTCCTTAGCTGGGCTAAGGGGTCCAGGGTAAGATATACTTCTGTTTTAAATATGAGGTTACTTATTTACTTTCAGCTTTTGTTTGAAACATCAGAAAAACCCTCATTTATCATTTTATTACATCTCTAAGTGGACTTGGATGAACTACCAAGAGGTAGGAAGAAAAATCAAGAGAATATGTGGTCTTTGGAGCCGAAGAGAGTGTTTTTAAAAGCAAGAAGCATGCCAACAGTTTTAAATATGTTGAAAGGCCAAGAAAAATAAGGACAGAACGGTCTTCATTGAATTTTGGGAAAAGATGATATCTCTGCCAAGGATGATTTTAGTATTAGGAGGGTGGGAACAAGTTACCCAACAATGGGCTGAGGGTGAGGCTTGGTGAAGCTTGGTGAAGGGTCGGACAGCCTGACAGTGAAAGGCAGGTCAGGCAGTGTGGACGTGAAGAGAGGAGAGGACCAGGAAGATGGTTGAGGCAGGGTTGGGGGTCAGAAGGTTCACTTTTTAAATGAAAGACTTAATCATGTTTAAGTGCTAATAAAAATGGAAGTCGTTGGGAATGAGAGAATAAATGAGTGATGAAGTGGTCTCCAATCAGTAATTTTTTGCATCTCCAAAGGAAAATAAACCCACATAACTGATGTTAAAATTCACTGCAGAAATGCTAGTAGGCAGTGGAAGCTGGTATTGATGTGTGTGGGTGGGGTAAGAGGGAAGAGAAGAAGAAGAATTGGAATACTGTCTCCGTGTGAGTAATAATGTATTTGGACAGCTGTGCTTTTCTGTTGAACAGAATGGGTATTTTGAGCTGGGGTGTAGCTCAGTGGTAGAGTGCTTGCCTAGCATGCATAAAGCCCTGGGTTCGATTCCCAGCACAATAAATAAATAAATAAATAAATAAATAAATAAATAAAATGTTCACAGGGCTCTAAAATTTTCTAAATATCTTTGCATTCTCTCAGTAGTGAACAAGAGGCTTATAACTTGCTCTCTGGTTCTATTTACATGGCTCATTAAATTTTTATTTATTTCACTGCTTATAGTAGGAAAACTCTAAAGGTAACAATTAGCACTTACGTATAAGGAACCAATCTGCTAAATGCTTTGTGTCTTCCAACTCCTACTGAAGTATTCTGCTGCAATAACTCTCTCTCCCTTCCGGATATGTAAATCTTTGGATTTCTACACATTTTAAATTATTTAATTTTGGATGATTTTTTTAAAAAGAAAACCAACTTCCTATGGTATGTGTAAAAAAAGATGTGTTTCCAACACACTTCCATTTCAAATTTGTTTCCAAATCTAGTTAAGTGGATTGCTAAATTTGATCAGAAAACATCCGTAGATCAAAATTTACAATCACCCAGATCATTATTTCTACCTCTTTTTCCTGACAAGTTTCCTCACTTCTTCCCAGATCATCTAGCACCATGCCTAGGAATAGAAAGAGTTTTTTCTTTTTTTTGGCAGGGGGGTGGTGTTACTAGGGATTGAATCCAGGGGCACTCAACTCAGCCTTCAGAGCCACTGGGATTACAGGCACATGCCACTACACCCGGCTAGAAAGAGTTCTTTTAATGTCTGATGAAAGAACAAATGAAAAGATGGATGGAGAAAGATATGAAAAAATACAGGCATATTATGCAATTGGCAAATAACATCAAAAGTCTTGTTCAACTCCATTCCACCCCCTTGTAGAGCTCTACTGAGCAATCAAGGCTGAAAAGCTCAAGATCACATGTTTTAGACTTCCTTATTGCTCATTTTCTGTTTATGACCTCACTCCCACCAAGGAGGTATGGCTGTGTAAAACTTGAAGATGGAGGTAACTGTTGGGAGATGGAAAATGTGTGGTTGCCAGTTCTCTCTGGAAGCCATTGATTTTTCTGTGGCAGTAGTAGCCAAGATCAAGTACCTTACCCTTAACTCCAAGCATATTTGGAGGCTAATGATATGCCTTGAAAGTTTAAGGAAGAAACTGTTTCCAAAACAACAAACCAGGGCGTGTGGGCCTGGAATCAGTAAAACTTCCTTTAGTGCGCCACAGTTTCCCAGTCTCCGCAGAGCAGCAGCAAAAGAAACAGCTCAGTTGTGCAGTGTTGTTTCAAGAGTCATTTGTGGAAGTTCAACCTAGAGTCCTCTTCTCTAGTCCTTCTATGATTGGATAAGCCAGGGAGCCATAAGTGTTGTTGACCCAAGCCAAGGAGGTTACCATGGTTAACAGCAGTTACTCCATTAGTTTGGTGGAGTGTCCCTGGTTCAGAATTTGGTCCCTCACTATTCTCATCCTGGAACCATGATTTTCAGCTCCACACAGAAGAATGGAAATATCATGTAGACAACTGACATATATCTAGCATCTTCTGTGTAGCAAGAACCTAATATATATTTTCTCACTTAATCCTTCTATTTATCTTATATGGTTGATATCTTTCTTACAGGTGAGGAAACAGGGTAAAAGAGGTAAAGTATACAGGTAGTCAAGGTCAGAGAACATGCCTATACCCAGGTCTGTCTGACTCTCAGGTCTAAACTCTCCCATACAGGGTTGATTAGGGTGGGGAATAACTGCCCCAACTACCTACCAGATTCCTTTGTGCCAGAGACCAATTAATTTGCCTCTGACTACATGTTCACTTCCAGGTATAACTTCCCCCTCAATGCAAATGAACTCAATGAATTTTTATGTGCTGGATGCTGAAGGGAGAAAAATGTTAGGCAAGATAATTCTTACATTGCTTACAGTGTTAGCAGTGACTAGGGACTAGGGATCTATAAGACTACATGAATGTCCTTGTTCATGGTCACACATCCAAAACAGTTGGGCAAATTCTTAGAAGTCCTAATTCCTAGATCCCAGCCTATAGTATCAGAATATTTGAGAGTGAGCCCCAGGATTCTGCATTTAAAAATTTTAAAATAATTTTTGGCACTGGAAATAAAATCCAGGGGTGCTGAACCACTGAACCACATCCCCATCCCTTTTTATTTATTTTTAATTTATTTTTATTTTTTTGGTACCGGGGATTGAACTCAGGGATACTGGACCACTGAGCTACATTCCCAGCCCTATCTTGTGTTTTATGCAGAGACGGGATCTCACTGAGTTGCTTAGTGCCTCGCTGTTGCTGAGGCTGGCTTTGAACTTGAGATTCTTCTGTCTCAGCCTCCCAAAGTTCTAGGATTACCGGCGTGTGCCACCACACCTGGCTTATTTTTAAATTTTGAGACAGGGTCTTTCTAAGTTGCTTAAGAGCTCACTATGTTGCTGAGGCTGGTCTTGAACTTGTGATCCTCTTGCCTCAGCCTCCTCGGTCGCTGGGATTGCAGGTATACGCCACACCATGCCCAGCTGGACTCTACAGTTTTAAAAAGCTCTCTAGGTGATTCTTAATTAACCAGCCCAGCTGGGTAGCTAAATCCAGGCTTTAAGGAATAAATACTTTCTTTATATAATACCTTAAATATACATGACAAATGAAAACACTAGCTTTATATGATAAGAATGTGATAGTTTTTTCTAAGTAGTAATTGTATGGTACTTGTATATATTTTTTATTTAAAAAAATTTTTAGTTGTAGATGGACATAATATCTTTATTTTTTTTAATTTTTTTTAATGTTTATTTTTTAGTTGTAGGTGACAGAATATCTTTATTTTATTTTTATGTGGTGCTGAGGATCGAACCCAGTGCCTCATGCATGTGAGGCAAGCGCTCTATCACTGAGCTACAGTCCCAGCCCCAATACTTATATTTTAAGAGTTCAGCTATAGGAGCACTGTTTAGATAATTCCTATATCCCTTATAGTGCTCCCCTGGAGAAGAAGCAACACTTCTTATTCCTCAATAAAGATGACAACAGATTATAAAGAAGTCATATAATCCCATTTACCTGCCTTCAAAATTGTCAAACAATAACCTATCACATCACAGAAGTTTCACATGGACTAAGTATAGAGGTATTGGAGTTTTTCACTTTGACTTTGCCCTTACTGAATTCAGAATTTTGGGAGGCACTAGGAAAGGGACAACTGCAATCTCACTTGGACTTGCTGCAGCTAAAGAAGTTTGAATCACAAAGTTATAATTAGACTTGAGGTTCTTGCACATCACAATAATATATATTCACAGTGAATCTATTACATCTTAGCTTTCACTTGAATCATGCGTCAAGTCCTTGCCCCTCCAGGAATTCTGGTTATTTTTCTTTAAACTTCTTTCCACTTAGCAGTGAATGAAATGCTCTAAAGATGCACTTTACTTAATAGGAACAACAGCTGCCAAACAGGCCTACTGGCAAACTTATTTAAATTTTTAATCATTGTGGAAGATGAACACAGAAGGAGAGAACTATATAAAATCTCCCACTAGGGTAGCAATAAAAATATCCAAATGGTACTGGAAAGACCAATTTCCATTGTGCAGAAATATATTTTGCCAGGCACAGTTCATCACTTTACCCTCACAGCCAAAAAATCTTCCAAGATATATTCAGTTAGTTGTTACATGATATTTATTCAATTTAGTACTATTATTGTTAATAATAGTACTAAATTAAAGAATTCCCCTTAAAGATACATTTCCTCATTCGTGCAAACATTACAAGATTAAACCAAGAATTTGATTTGGGAAAATAATCTATTGAAGGAAATCTATGAATAATAGGTGAATGCTGAGGAAAACAGTCCCCCCCCCCACCAGTAAGAAAAAGCAATGTCAAAATATCAAAATAAATCTTTACTAACTTGACCTTTAAAAATTCCATGAATGGAAAAAAAAAAACAGAATAATTTTTTAACACATTGGAGATGATGCCAAAGTATTAAAGAGGCTATTTGCACCTTCAGCAAATCCTGGTCATGATATGTCTAGCACCTAGACCGAGTGTCTTTATTTCCTGAATGCAAGTGCTTCTCAGAGGTACAGAGAATAGAAGGGAAGACTACAGACTTTGGCTCCTAATTGTCTGTGTTCTAATACCAACTCTGCCTCTCAGAGGCTGTGAGACACTGGATATGATCTTGAACCTCTCTGTACCTCAGCTTCCTCACATGTAATGAGAACAATAACACTCATCTCACAGGGGTTTTGTGAGAATTAAGTTATCTACTTACATGTGGCCTAGAGTGAGCACTCATTGATCTTAGCTGTGATTATTATCTAAATTTATTTGAGGGTTGTTATCTCTTTCCTACTGTAGCAGAAGAACAAGGATTGGCATCTAATTGATGGGCCAGTAAGGGGACTGTATAAAAGGAATTCTATCATAATAGGGTAATTCAACAGCAACAATTTCTTATAATGCCAGGCTATGTTTGTGGCTCAGTGTGGTAGAGCACTTGCTTAGCTAGCATGTGTGAGGCACTGGGTTCGATTCTCAGCACTGTATATAAATGAATAAATTAAAAAATGGTCCATCAACAACTAAAAAAGTATTTTTAAAAAATTTATTATAATGCCAACAATTATTCTAGGTTTCAAGGATACATCAATTAAAAAAATAAAAATAATCTCTGTTCTCAAGGAACTTACATTTCAATAGCTGAAAATGAAAATTATAAGGAGTAATTTAGACAATATGTTAGAAGATGATAAAAGCTTGTGTTTTAAAAAGAGAGAGTGGTACATGCCTGTAGTCTCAGCGGCTCGGAAGGCTGAGGCAGGAGGATTGTGAGTTCAAAGCCAGTCTCAGCAAAATCGAGGCGCTAAGCAACTCAGTGGGACCCTGTCTCTACATAAAAACACAAAATAGGGCTGGGGATGTGGCTCAGTGGTCTAGTGCCCCTGAGTTCAATCCCTGGTACCCCCTCACCAAAATAAAAAAAATAAAAAGAGAGAGAGAGCTTAGCTGGTGCAATGGCACACATCTATAGTCCCAGCTACTTGGGGGACTGAGGTAAGGGATTGTTTGAAGACAGCCTACCTGGGCTCACAGCAGGATGCCAACCCAAAAGGAAAAGAAAAGCAGGATACAGGTAATTGGAAGTGCTGATGGAGGAGTCAGGGTCCATTAAATAGTGAACACTGCTGGGCATGGGGTGGGGGGGTGTCCAGCAGAGGTACCCGCTCTCTCCTCCATTTCCAGTCACTTTAGATATCTACATGCTGAGAGCTCCCATGGACACTGGGACCTCTCTCTCCTCTCCAGGCTTCCATGCCCCATTGTTTCTTTTCTTTCTTTTCTTTTTGGTACCAGGAATTGAACTCAGGGACACTCAACCACTGAGTCATATCCTCAGCCCTATTTTGTGTTTTATTTAGAGACAGGGTGCCATTGTTTCTTCATCAGCCTGTGCCACCTTGGCTGAAGGCAACTGCAGCCTTGACACAATTCTTGGTTCTTCTCTTTTACCTTGTGCCTTCGACTTGACAGGGAAATTCTCTTGACCCCATCTTCAAAATGTGTCTGAACTCTGAACACTTCTTGCCAACACTGTGGTTAACATTCCAGTGCAAATGCCTGGATTATCACAGCAACTGTCCCAAAGGGCAGTTTGTTCAATCTTTATTTTAATTTTATTTTTTAAATTTGTTAGTTGTCAATGGACCTTTATTTTATTTATATGTGGTGCTGAGAATCGAACCCAGTGCCTCTTACATGCTAGGCAAGTGCTCTACCACTGAGCCACAACCTCAGCCCCCTTCGTATAATCTTGTACTCTATTTACATTCTCAATAAAGGATACAGAATTATGGTTTACAAACTAGGAGAGACTGGGTCGCTGCTCTGGGAACTCCCATCCCCTACCATCCAGTGGTTCTCCATCTCACACTGAGTAAAAGTCAAAGTCCTAATTTGAACCACAGGCTGAACACAGATGGCCTCTCTCCCACCTCCTACTTCCTACACCTCCGAACGTGACTGTCACTCTTCTCGTCTTGTCAGACGTCTGCATTCCATTCACTTGGGTCCCACTACACTCTCTAGCCTTGCTGTTTCTTGAATAGCCACACACAATCCCATCTTTCATTAGCAGTATTTCAGCCCAGAAAGCCCTTCCCTCAATTAACCAGTGTCCTTGTCTCCTGCAGATCTTTGATCAAATCCCACCTTCTCAACCAGCCCCCCCCTCACTGCCTTAGCACTCACCCTATTTATCTATATACTTTATGGATTTTTTCCCCACTTATTTTCTCTCTTCCCCACTATAATATAAGCTCCACAAGGAGTGGGATATTTATTTTGGTCATTATTGTATCCAGGTACTGTACAGTGCCTTATGTGTAGCATGCTCAACCAATGACTGAGTGCCACTCTTTCTATTATGGATGACATTTGTCTAAGAACCTTTTTTCAGTTTGTATTAGAAATCTCTTTAGTAGAATGTTTACTAATACTTCGCTTGTCTGTCTTTATCCTGACAATATATTTTTTTTCAATTTTGATTATTCTATCACACATGTGGAGTGAGGTACTGCTTTGAAATGTGTCAGAGAATTTGTTTTGATTCAGGCATGGTGAGGCCAACAGATTAGGAGATGATGGCTGATGGAAAGATAGTTTGTTACTCAGTTCCTGAGAAGGGTGTATGCCATGCCATGTACCATCACAGAGGGCAGCCCTACGGTGGGTCAGGCGGCAGGGGTGAGGGGAAATCTCCACTAGAGCCTTTTTGGGGGGATTCACCATGAATAGTTGAGGCAGGCAAGGTAAGCAGACTTAGATTGGCTAATTTGAATACTTTGATGGTCTCTGGGATATAGTGGTGGTCCCTATGTGTTCTGTAACTAGCCCTGGGATGATTTAGGGAAAAGGATAGTGTCCTAGATTTCAGCAGCCAGATTAAAGAGGGTGAGCAGGGGTATGAATTCAGGATTGTTGGTTTACTTGTCAAAGGCATGTTCACAGGTATGTCAAAGGCAGGCTCTTTGTAATTTCTAGGAATTAGCTAACCTTAGGAGGGTTGCTAGGATGTCAAAACATCATAAAACAGAAAATAAAAACATGCATAATATAGGTACATATTTAAGCCAAAACTCAAGAAACTGCTTCATGTAGATCTGCTCATTTACTCTCCCCTGGCCTGGAGCATCCTCCCTTACCTCATTTGTACAACACTACCCATCCTGCAGATCCCAACTTGAAGGTCATTTATCAAAGAGCCCATGTGAGTGCAGAGTTTGTCCTTTTTATTCATCACTTTATCCCCCGTACTTAGCACAGCACTAGGCTTGTGAAGAAGGCTAATTTAATATTTTCATGATTCTAGAGAGAAATTCGACACAGGTATTAACCCTCAACTTATAATGCCCTGTTTGAGCAGAAAGTACAAGTCTATTTCACAAAGATTGAAAGTTGTACATTTGAAGCCGGGCATGGTGTCGCACGTCTGTAATCCCAGCACTTTGGGAGGCTGAGACAGGAGAATCGCAGAGTTCAAAGCCAACCTCAGCAAAGACGAGGCGCTAAGCAACTCAGTGAGACCCTGTCTCTACATAAAACACAAAACAGGGCTGGGGATGTGGCTCAGTGGTCGAGTGCCCCTGAGTTCAATACCTGATACCAATAAAAAAAAAATTAAAAAAAAAAAAAGTCGTACATTTGAAATACATGGAAGGGTATGATTGACAGTGTTTCTGTTTTCTTAATAGTGGTCCTAACAATTTCAAAAGCCAGAGGTGTGATGGAAGTGCTTAATTTTATTTTAATTATAATTATTAGTTTTTAAAAAGTTGACTTTTTTAAAACTAGTTTTCTAGTTGTCACTGGACCTTTCTTTCATTTATTTATATGTGGTGCTGAGAATCAAACCCAGTGTCTCACATATGGTAGGCAAGTGCTCTACCACTGAACCACCACCCCATCCCTAATTACAATTATTGTATTAATGGATAGCTTAGTGGGATTTACTGATATTTGCACACATGCATAAGCATGTGTTGATCACATTCATCTCTACTCCAGCCCTCTCTGCCCTCCTCTCTCCCTCTCCCCACTAGAAAAGATTTAAATTAGCAAAGGAATCCATCAATTGAAGCCTGACATTGCAACTTGAAGGTGGTTCATTACACAATTTCTACAGCTCTTTAAAACTCCTATTTAAATTTATTAGGTCAGACAACTTCTTAAAGACTTCACACTGATACCACATTCAGTAATGCTGTTAATGCAAGTGGTTTCTCAATTCTGAAACATATGTTCCCATTTCCAAAGTGAGATTTTGGAGTTGTTGGAAACTTTAGAAATTTGACCTGATTTCATCACTTTCAAAATACTCAGAACTTTCACAAGTAACCCTATTTATATACCATTCATACTTTGTCCCATTGCCTTGGGAGAAAAGACTCAATTAAGTGACATTGCACTTTCTCTCTCTAACTTGCCATGACATTTAAAATAGAGAATGACCTGGCAGCAACTTGCACACATTATAGCTCTCAAATGCCTAAACAAAGGAATGCTACATTGTATAATGTGTTATTTAGTTACATTTATATGTCACTTTTTCCAACATAGCTCTTTGCTTCTAAGTGATTAAGGAGAGGTTTTCAGCTACACTTAACTTTTAGTTACAAGTGAATTTGAGTGCCAATGAGATTACAGAGTTTAACAAAAGATGACATTTCCCAGGCCACCTTTATTAGTACTTTACCTATGAGAGGAAATGGAGAGGGACTCAAAAATGTCCTTTTCACAACTCCGATCCATTCCTCCTCATTATTAAATAGGAATACCAGGCAAGTGAGAGTACAGGCATAGCAAGTCTTCATTCATTCTTCCAGGCTATCAGTCAACGAGCTTTCATCAAGAACTAGCCATATGCTCAAAGTTGGACTAAGTGATGGAGAATTGCATGGGGACATGCAGTCCTTGTCCTCCCAGGTTAGAATCATTTTGAAGCTCTCTTAGTGAGCTAGGCTTCTGTCCTTATGCTCCCAGGGACATTTGTATTAATAGACTTGCTGGCTTCAAAAAGTAAAAGCTAAGTTGATTCAGATGAAGAAAAAAGAAGGAGGAGGAGGAGGAGGAGATTTCTTAAAGGGCATATAGATATTCCAGAATTTAAGGGTAGAGCTTCTGGGCCTCAGGATGGATGGAAGGTAGGTCACATATGCCACAGGAAGTCAGCAATGCCTTTGTGCTCTTCCCGTCCCTTTTTCTCTCTGCACATTGGCAACACTGTGTTCTTTTTAGTTCACAAGGCAGAAAAAGTCACTCTACCACTCTCAAATTTACCTTTCACTCAAAAGGATATTTGATTTGGGAATTATTTTAATCTCCAAATTTCCAGGAAATATAATTTGATTGGCCAAGTTTGGGTCAGATGCCACCTATGGACCAATTGGCCATAACCAAGGTGGGGGATGGGGGTCATTTTGTACATTCATGGGACCAAGGAATTACTTCTTTGGCTTGTAGATTTAGGATGGCAGTTTGGGGACACTTTACAGATAAGTTGTCTGTCTGGATAACCCAAATGTGTCCAAAATAACACTGCAAAATAGCCTTTTTTTTTTTTTAAGCTAAGAAAGTAATAATCATCAAAAGTTTGGAAAATGGAGAAATATCTGTAACATTAAATATCTGTAACATTCATAACCTTAAAAAATCCACTGTTAACATTTACATAAGCATTTTATTCTTTTGCCTATGCAAACTAATTTCTCTCTATATTTTTAACTCTGACATTAAACATTTTTTTTATTCTTTTCAAAGTTTACATTTTGAACATTTATCCATATAAGTATATTTTCATTAAAAACTATTTTAAATGTCTGTAAGGTATTCCATTGCACAATATTTTCTTTAATCAATTCTCTATGATTTTCTTATTTCTGAGATTTACTTTGAAAGTGAGATAATAGGATGGGAAACATCCTTATAAAATAATCACAATGTGCTTTTCTAGTTATTACTTTGGGTTATTACAAAAAGAGATGAAACACAAGGTTTTAGAGATATGTGTGGTCTCCAGGCAGTGCAGTAAGAGCTTAACTGAGCAACTAGGTTTATCATGGCTCACGAGCAGTATTACTAATATAGATAAGAGGAAGGTAGAACTGTGGAGTAATCATCACCATCTACCCAGCCACCTCCACAGGCGGCCTGTCACTATAAACTGCTGCCCTACAGTCTTCCACTTTTCACAAAGGGAACATGTTTCTATCACAACTTCATGGGGCACAATTTTTCTGGGCTTGATCTTTCGGGTAACAGAAAACATGTTTCATAATTGTTTTTATGAATTCCTAAAGGGCATGGTTAGTGTATTCTTGTTATTTTTTAATTTTTTCAGTATTGTGGGTTGTTATTTTTTTATTTGTTTGTACTAGGAATTGAGCCCAGAGGTGCACTACTGTTGAGCTACACCCTCAGACCCCTCCTTTTTTATTTTAATTTTGAGACAGTGTCTTACTAAGTTGCTGAGGCTGGCCTTGAACTTGCAATTCTCTCAGCCTCCCAAGTTGCTGGGATTATAGTCATGTGCCACTATGTCTGTGTTACATTCTAGTTTTTTAATATATTCAATATCTAACTGAGTGCTTGGTAGAGAGTATATGATTAATATGTCAGTGAATTAATAAATCAACAAATGGATAAGTAAATAAATGACTTGCTGGGTCAACTGCCCAACTTTGCACAAGCATGTAATCTTTCTCTATAGTCTTTTCTTGAACACCTCCAATGTTTGAGCCTGCCAAGAAAATGTGATGGAGTTAATTCATGATATATTAATTTGCTTATGCAATAACCATCTATCCCTTGTCTATTACATGCCAAGCACTTTGATAGTTGCTGAGAATTCACACTTCTTTAGTGATTCTTACACAGTGCACTTGAATTTCTCGAGCTTCAGGCATCTGAATATTGACTACGGACTGTCTTGGACTCTCAAAGTTCTCCAGAGAAACAGAACCACATATATGTGTACAGAAAGATATTTATTATAAGATTGGGCTCACCTGATTATGGAAGCAGACAAGTCTCCAAAACCTGCAAGGTGCATTGATGTTCAGGAGAGCTGATGGGATAGCTGCAGTCCAAGCTGAAGACCTGAGAACTAGGAAGGCAGACGGTGTAGTTCCAGTCTAAAGGCTAGAAGGCTCAAGACTCAGAGTTCATATTTTAGTTCAAGTCAGAAGACAAGAAAAATCCAATAATCCATTTTGAAGGTTGTTGGGCAGGAAGAATTATCTCTTCCTCTGGGGAGAACCAACCTTTTTGTTTTGTCCTATTCAGATTTTCAACTGATTGGATGAGGCCCATCCACATTATGAAGGGCAACCTGCTTTACTCAGTCTATCAATTTTAATATAAAACTCATCTAAAAATACCCTCACAGAAACACTGTTTTAGTTAGCTTTGCCTCACCATGACCAAAAGACCTGAAGTGAACAACTCAGAGGAGGAAAGGTTTATTTTTGTTTAAGATGTCAGTCCATGGTCTGCTGAGTCCATAGCTCTGGGCCTGAGGTGAGGCAGAACATCATGGCAGAAGGGCACGCACAGGAAAGCAGCTCAGTCCATGACAGCCAGGAAGCAGAGAGAGAGCTCCGTCCCTCAGGAACAAAATATAAATCCCAGTCACGTCCCCAGTGACCTACTTCCTCTAGCCACACCCTCCCTGCCTACAGTTACCACCCAGTTAATCCATATCAGTGGATTAATCTACTGATTAAGTTACAACTCTCATAATCTAATCATTTTACCCCTGAACATTCTTGCATTGCTTCACACATGAACTTTTGGGGAACATTATATATCTAAACCATAACAAACACCCAGAAAAATGTTTGAAAAATGTTTGAGCAAATATTTGGACTCCCTGTGGCTCAGTCAAGTTGACTTATAAAATTAAACACCATAGCCTCCAAACATGTCCCTTCCATGTTTCATTCAAAGATATAAGTTTTTAATTTTTTGCTTTTCTTTAAAAATCCAACAATCTATGTGGTAATAAGAAGTAAAAGTTGGCTTATTTAGATAGGGGGATTTATTAATCCCTTTAGGTTATTAGGCATACCAACTCATTTACCAACTGAATGTCTGCCTTGGACTTTTAGGTCCTGCTAGGCATTGAACATGATGGTATCTGCTAATTAATCTGATTAATTATTAGGCTAATTAATTTGATAGTTGGAAAGAGCTGGGACAGAATGGATAGAGTGCATGGTAGAAAGCTCCCTGGTGACTGAGCATCATTTAGCTTTGCAACCTTGAGTAAAACTTATGAATATCAATTTCCTTATTCAGACAAATGCAGGGATTAGAGGTAATCTCCAAATTCTGTTTAGCTCTAATGTTCAATTATGGAATTATCATTTCGCAAGTCAAGGGAGTTAAAAGTGCCCACAAATTGAAATGATGAAAAAGTTTTGGAAATAGTGGTAATGGTTGTGCAATATTTCAGATGCTCTTAGTGCTTCTGAGTTATACACTTAAAATAGTTACAATGTTATTCAGTTATACGTTGCTTATGAGGGGGATGCATTCTGATTCAATGCATCATTTAAGCAATTTTGTCAGTGGCTGAACAATATAGAATGTACTTATACAAACTAAGATGACTGTGATGTCATTATGGGACCATTTTCACATATGTAATCCATCATTATGTGGTATGCGACTATGTGATTTTTACCACAATAAAAATATTTTTAAAAGGTAAGTTACTGCATAGACTTGGACCCTGTCCTTCAACACTCGGGATCAATTTTTTAATCAGTTACTTAATGAGTCTTACTGGATGATGAGGAATGGAGAGAGTAGCCACCAGTTTAGGCCTAAAAGGCAGAGGGCTCTGGGGCTCCCTGGCTCCCTTAGCCATCTGGCCTGGAAACTATTCCATTGTTTGCCCCACTCTTCCTCATGTCAGGGACAGACTGAGTCCCCAGGCTGTCCACACCATCCACCTCTGACTCTCATGAGGAAACCACTATACCTTCTATCAATCTAATGAAGTTAGATTGTAACAATATTTTCTCTTTGCTGTTTCTTCCAGCTGAGAAAGAATAGGGGTACTTAAAACTGAAAGTAACTAAGCGATAGTCTGAATTTCAGTTTGCTATAAAGCATATATTGTTATAAAGCACATATCACTGCCATTGCACCTGCTGCTACTACTTCCAGGAAACATTTATTGATTGCTTTTTAATGCCAGGAAAGGTTCTCAATGCTTGGATTCAATGAATTATTATATTACCCTCCTTGCCCAGTATTTTACATTGTAAACTCTATGATTAAACTAGCTGAAGGTACTCATTCCTTCTTAGGAGTTCTAGATATCAGCCTGGGAGGGAGGGTATCTATCCTGCTCCTCTTTTTAATGCTGTTAAGTCCCATCCTTCCTGAAATTCTACATTTCCTATCAGTTCCTATAAGAAATAAAGAAAGGACTTAATCTGAAAAAGCCATTGCCCTTTGGAGGCCAACAGAGAGCTACAAGTCTGGGGTTGCATCTTTTTCTTTCAGGCATGTGTGCCCACCCCCTTTGTTTCCTTGCCCTTTCCAACTTTTCCATAATTAAAAGGCTGAACTGGGTATCCCTTTCCTATTCATCTACTCTGCCTCCCACCTCTGTAAACTGATTCCTGGAGACTAAACACATGCTGACTGGTCAGCTCAGCAGGTGACTCACCCACCCTTCCTCTCCTCTGTGCGTGGATGGAACTGGCCTGGAAGCATCACAACTCATTCTTCACAAAGCTCGGGCCAGCAGCTTACACTGAACAACTTCAACACATTTCTGTCCTGGTGGAACATGTTGTGTGGCCATGGCTGCCTGGCCACTCTCAGGTGGAGTCCTGAGTGAATGGTAAATCATTTAATTCGGTTCCTGGGTGCATGGAATTAAAGGATGGGCATGTTTAATGAGGAAGAGTTAATTTTGCGCAAAATTCATTTTAAAAACAGTTTATCATGATAAACACTAGACAATTTATTTACTTTTTGAGGTTAAATTTACATACATTTAACTGCATGAATTACATCTAAAGTTGTTTTATTTTGTTTTTTTGTAGTGCTGGGATTTGTTTAGGTCCTTGCACATGCTAGGCAAATGCTCTACCACTGAGCTATATCCCTAGACTCCAGAACTGGAAAATTTAACAAGTGGTTTTACCCCCATGACCAGTATCTTTTTTTCTATCCACTGCCCCTCACTAGTCAGTCACCCCCACTCTCAGAAGAAACCATCGCTTGGATTTTTTTCCCCACTATCAATTAATTTAGCCTTTATTTATCAATTAATTTTGTGCTTTATGTAGAGACAGGGTCTCACTGAGTTGCTTAGTGCCTTGCTGTTGCTGAGGCTGGCTTTGAACTTGCGATTCTCCTGTCTCAGCCTCCCTAAGTGCTGGGATTACAGGCGTGCGCCACCACGCCCGGCTTTTTCTTTTGTTTTGTTTTACCTCAACATTATGTCTGGTAGATAAAACCATACTTATGCCTAGAAATCTACCCTCTTTTTTTTTTTTGGTGGTGGTGATACTGGGGATCGAACCTAGGAATGTTCTATCTCTGAGCTACATCCCTGGTCCTTTATTTATTAATTTTTAAAAGTCTTATTTATTTATTTATTTACATTTATTTATTTTTGGTGCTGGGGATTGAACTCAGGGGTACTTGACCACTGAGCCACATCCCCAGCCTTATTTTTGTGTTTTACATAGAGACAGGGTCTCACTGAGTTGCTTAGCATCTCACCATTGCTGAGTCTGGCTTTGAACTTGTGATTCTCCTGTCTCAGTCCCCCAAAGTGCTGAGATAACAGGCGTGTGCCACCGCACCTGGCTTAAAAATTTTATTTTGAGACAACGTCTTGTGAATTTGTGATCCTCCTGCCTCAACCTCCTGAGTCACGGGGGTTACAAGCATGCACAATGGCACCTGGCTGTTCTATTTTTAAACTGCCGCATAGTACTTCATCATATATTCTACATTTTTTATCCAGTACTAAGCTAGTTTCCAAGTTTTTCCATTTCAACACATGCTGCAATAAAAATATTTGTCAAGTTTCCTGGTGCACACATGTGTTTCTGTAGGATAGGTGTGGAGAAGTAGAATTTCTGAGTCACAGTGTACATTTAACTTCAATAGATTTGCCAAAGTATCTACATAAATTTATATACTCCCACCAATGCTTAGAGTGTCATAAATCTTTAAAGTTTCAGCCAATCTTTGCGAGAAAAATCTTTCCTCATTTTAGTTTGTATTTCACTGATTTAAGAAAGATTGAATATTTTTTCATATGATTACCAATGATTTGTTTTCTTTCTTTTCACTGAAATCTCAGCCCATTTTTTTTTAAAGGTAGCAAACAAAAACCAAAATATTCAAGTTTTATTACTAATAGAACGTAAGAACTGGCAAGGCTACCATATGCACAAGAAAAGTAAACATCTCTTGAATTAAAAAAAAAAGGAAATATTTTAATGGGAAAAAAATCGAAAGACTGAAGGAAGGAGAAATTTTTCTAAACAGCAGCCAGTACTTCCATCATAATATGTATTGTTTGTGCAAAGACATCATTAAATAAATACTTTTCTGACATTTACAAAAGAGTGGTAAGAGGGAAAACCCTACAGTATCAGGGTCTTTGATTTGCTGTATCTCTTTCAATCTTCTGAATAATTGGCATACCTATTAAAAATGTGATGCTAGTGAACTCTGTTGAAAGCCTATCAATCAAGTCATCAAAAGTGTCAACAAGAAGTCGAATGTCTGCTTTTTCCTTCATTCTATGATCACTATGGTATTGAAGGATGACATCTACGTCTTTGCTGACTACTCGGTCAGCAACCTGCATGGATGTTTGCCAAAGTACGATGTCATCCTTCATGCCATGGAGCAATCTTATAGGGTGGGTCACAGGAATCGGACTATGTAACAAGCAGTGGTGTTCTGCTTCCTTAAGGAAACTACTGAAAGTGATAAAATCTTTCTTCATGGTATTTTGATGGCATGGACAACATGCCTTTTATCTCCACTTCTTTTTTTACCTCAACAGGAAGCTGATTAAACTGTGTCCTAGGCCATCTGCAGCTGTAGCGACACCAATAAGAGCCATGACCTTATCTGGCTGTACACCTGCAGCATGAAGCATAAGCCATCCACCAAGACTAGATCCAACTAGTGTCTGTGGTCCCACAGCTAATTCATCAATTATAGAAAGAACATCTTTTCTCTATTTCCCCACTGTGCATTCTTCTAATTTACCACCTGCATTTCCAACTCTTGAGTAATCAAACCTTATACAGGTGTGACCTAGATATTTGCAAAACTCCTCAATCACCAATACTTTTGTACCATTCATATTAGAAAAATAGCCAGGGATGAAGATAACTCCTGGACTTTTGCCTTTTATCCTCTTATAAGTCAGTTTGGGGAGGTCTGCTCAGTTAGGGAAAGAGACTGATATCTTTTGTCTGCAAACTGGGAGCCACCAGGGTACCCGCTGGGGCTTTTGTGGAAGTAACACGCTGAGGCCACCTTGTGGGCCAAAGGAGATGGCTGCCCAGCCCCACCTCCAACAGGGTACCCAAGCAGCCACTGTGGTCAATACCACACCTGCCATCTTCCCAGCTGTTCCTCAGCCCAATTTTTCTATTGGCTCATTTCTCCTTTGCTTAGTAGGTTTATAGGAAATAGTTTCAATATACATTATTATTTTCAGGGCCAACTCTTCTATTTTTTTTTTTTTGCAAGTAAAATAAACTCCAATTTGGGGGGCTATTTTTGTAGTACAGTAGTTTCAAATTACATCAATCTTTCAGTTATCACTTTTGCTTTTTTAGGCCCTTCTAAAGAAATTAGCCTAAGGTGAAAAGAACGCAATTTCCTTCTGATATTTCTATACTCGTAGGTGGATTTTTTAAAAAAATATTTTCTTAGTTGTAGATGGACACAATATCTTTATTTATTTATTTTTTATGTGGTGCTGAGGATCAAACCCAGTGACTCACGCATGTGAGGCAAGCGCTCTACCACTGAGCTACAATCCCAGCCCCTCGTAGGTGGATTTTTATGTGCTTATGGGATGTTCTGATAGATGAGACAATTCCAATCTCTTTCTGGCTTTAGCAAGTAAATTTACTCCTATTACTTTGGGTATCTTGAGTTTTCTACTGTGTCTTTCAGACTATTTGCCGTTAAGTATGTGTTTGTTTGACTAAATAAAAAGCATGAGATCATCCTATTTCTATGTCTTGTGTTCATTCTTAAATCCACCTTAAATTCTGGTCAGAAAAGCAAACAAACTTATTCATTTAGCAAATATCTTTATGTGCCTGCTCCAGAGAGGCATCAGCACACAGCAAGACAGACAGACAGGTACCCTGTTTTAGGAAGTTTTTTCACTGCCGTGACCAAAAGATCTGACAAGAACAATTTTAGAGGAGGAAAAGTTTATTTGGGGCTCAGTTTCAGAAGTCTCAGTCCATAGCCACCTGACTCTGTGCTCTGGGCCTTAGGTGAGGCAAAATATCATGGCAGAAAAGTGTGAAGGAGGAGAGCAGCTCAGGACAGGGCCACCAGCAAGCACAGACAGAGTTCTAGCTCATCAGGACAAAATATAAATCCCAAAGGCATGCCCCAGAGACCCACCTCCTCTACCTATACCCTACCTGCCTACAGTTACCACTCAGGTAATCTATTCAAGGGGATTAGTGAACTGATTAGGCTAAGACCCTTATAACCCAATCATTTCACCTCTAAACCTTGCATTGTCTCACACATGAGCTTCTGGGGGACACCTCATATCCAAACCATAACATGTCCCCAACTACACACAGTAGAAGCTGGTTGAAGGCAGGAAAGAAGCAAATAGCCATCAGTGTGATTAGGGCCAAGGAGATGTACAGCAGAGCATGCTGCCTGGTTTCCAAGATGTCTGCTGAGGTCAAACTGCCCTTGGAGACTCATATAAAATTGGCTTGGACCTTTCCTCCCAGGTCCTGGAGGGAGTCTAGTAACTTTCCCCAGATTTCTGTGAATCAGGGCTTTATCATCTTGGGTTCTGAGTTTGACTTCACTCAAATCTTTCACTTGCTTCCTATCCCTGATGTTGTCCCCTGCTGTGTCCCAGGGAAGTGGACCTTGGTTCACGCTCCTTGATTTCCCCTCAAGTTCACCCTTCAAGACTTGCATTTATGAAACCTCAGTGGAGCTTTGGGGAACTAGGAGTGTATGTGTGTCAGCCTGACAAATTTACATTCAACACTTTTGCAGCCTTCCCACCACTGGTGCCTGTCATTTCCCCCGATCACCTTTCCATGTGCTCCAGGGCCTTTGTGTTTGGTGTTGTCTCTCTGCTGCAGGACTCTTGACACATCTCCCAGTTTCTTGATTTCCAGGTCCCTCAGCAGCTCAGTTAATCCCAGTTTATTATACAGATCAATTTCACCAACCATCTCGCCCTTTCACAGCACAAAAGAACTTGCAGTGGAGCCAGAGCTTTGGTCTTTCTTTTTGTCCTTCTTCTAGTGGGAGGGGCCAGCTTACAGATGAGCTTCTCTTCCATAAGAATGATGCTACCCTCTCTGTTAGTAGATAGAAGCAGCTATACTCAGCTTTGAGTACCTTTCTCCCCCAACAAAAGAATTAGAGAGTGGACACTAACACAACATGGGCTTTTGTGGAAGAAGTAGCATTGAAGCTGAGATATGAAAAAATAAAAAGAGGCGAGGGCTGAGCTTGGAAAACTATTCCAGGCAGAATATGTAGCATGTACAAAGGCCCTGAGGTGGATCAAAGCAAGGCTTGTTTAAGAAAACTAAGAGAAGACTAAAGAAATGAAGAGATTGGGTAGGCAGAAGAGAGTGGGGAGGACTTTATCTTAAGGGAAATGACAAAACATTAAAGGGTGTTTAGAAAATAAATAACAGGCTGTAATTTTACATTTAAAAAAAGATTACTGTGGGCTGGAGGTATAGCTCAGTGGTAGAATATGCTTAGCATGTGTGAGGGCTTGGGTTCAATCCACAGCAACAACAACAACAACACCAAACAATTAAAAAAGATTACTCTGACACAATGACATATTACTTTACACTTAATTGGATCACTGATTTTTAAAAAAGAAAAATAACAAGTGTAAAATAGCAAGAAAGTAGAGAAACTGGAACCCTTTGACATGACTTCTGGGAATGTGAAATGCTATAGCTACTCTGGAAGAGTCTGGCAGTTCCTCAAAATGCTCAGCATAGAATTGCCACTTAACTGAGTAATTCTACTCCTAGGCATATACCCCAAAGAATTAAAAACCAGTATTCAAGGGCTGGGGTTATAGCTCAGTGGTAAAGTGCTTGCCTAGCACGTGCGAGGCACTGGGTTCAATCCTTAGCACCACATAGAAACAAATAAATAAAGGTATTGTGTTCACCTATAATTGAAAAAACAAAAACAAAACAGTATTTAAAGACCAGTCCACAAATGCTCAGAGGAGGTTAAGTGTCCCCCAAAGGTCCATGTGTTAAAGGTTTGGTCCCCACAATGACACTATTGGGAGGTGGCGGGATCTTTAGGAGATGGGGCCTTATGAGAAGTCCTTAGGTCAAAGGGGACTGTAGTGGTGCACACCTGTAATCCCAGCAGCTCGGGAGGCGGAGACAGGAGGGTCGCGAGTTCAAAGCCAGCCTCAGCAAAGGCAAGGTGCTAAGCAACGCAGTGAGACCCTGTCTCTAAATAAAACACAAACAAACAAACAAAAAACAAAACAAAAACTAAAGGGGACTGTGGTCTCACCCAGTCATCTTTTTTTCTTTTGCTTCCTGACCATTAGGTGGACAATTTGCTCCACTGTTCGTTCCCTGCCATTGTTAGCCCAGCCAGAGGTCCAAAGCAACGGACTGGAACCTCCAGAACTATGAGTAACATACATCTTTTTTCTTATAAGTTAATCATCTCAGGTATTTTGTTATATTGACAGAAAGGTGATGAACAGAGCAACAGAATGTGGAAAAGTTTTGGAACAGATTTTGTAGAGAATGCTTGAGCGTAAACTGGGTCTGCATGAAGGATTGCCAAAGGAACCCTGAAATTCAAGAACATAGCTTTGTAGGGAAGCCAAGCTTCTTGTTATGTAATTTTTTCCAAAAGCACTAAGGCTAAGTAGGAACTAAGGCAGTAATCCTGGTGGGTATATTGTTACATAAAACACTAATGAAGCAGTACCCGAAATAGAATGGGAATAGTGTGAAAGAAATACAAGTAGTCTTATGAAAAGTAGGATTTGAAAACCTTCCATATGTAAGCTCCTTCTTCAAAAGAAATGTGACTGAAAGCCATATTGGATAAGTAATTACATTTTAAGTTAGCCAATAGGAATTATTTTGCACTCAGATGTATGCATGTATCATATAAATTAGAACAAAATACAGGCAGCTTTTTAAAAGCCTATATACTGAAACCATGTTTTAAAAAGTTGTTGAGGATTTTTATACCAGGGATAACATAAAAAGTCCCAAATTTATAACACTGTAGTAATTGTTAGTGCAATGTACTAAAAACTGTCATTAATCAATGATGATTAAGCATGTTTTGGAGAAATCAATTAGTTTTATTCACTGCCTTAAGTAATATGTGTATATAATTATTTATTATTATTATTATTTTAAATATTTATTTTTTAGTTGTAGATGGACACAAAACCTTTATTTTATTTATTTATTTTTAGTTGTGCTGAGGTTAGAACCCAGTGCCTCACACAGGCTAGGCAAGCGCTCTACCACTAAGCGATAACTCCAGCATTTAGCTTTTTCAATGAACATTATGGTCCTGCAAGTACAGGGCATGGTGCCATGAACACTATAAAGAGGAATAAGAAATAGTTCTGGAATTCCAAAAGTTTAAGTGTCATTGGGACTATAAAACAGTTTGCCAAAAATGAATCTAGCAAGATGAAGTTGAAGCTCATGACTGGTGCAGAATTAAGCTTTAGAAGATTCAAAGAGTCAGAGCTCACTTTTTTTCCAGGCAGAGGGGTGAGTAAGTGAGGGTGTTAAGAAACCTGGGAATGGAAGAAGTTGTATTTGAATTGAGATTTGCTAGGGTGAGGGGAGTTGTTATTTTCTTAAGAGTAGAAGAGAAGATATAGGTAGATCAAAACACAGAAGAAAGACACACACTAGACCAAGAAAGTCAGAGGAGGTCTGGTCAGCAGAACAGTTGGCTGGAGCAGAGCAGAGGTGTAAGCGGAACAGGATGAGGTTTTGAATGGAAGCAGGATATGAACAGTGGGGCATTCCCCTAGGGAACAGGACAGTAAGGAGGCAAGAGTGAAAGCCCTTACATGGTATTACCTGGTCAGAGCTGAACAATATTAAATGAATTAGCGCGTGGAAAGACCCTACCGTATTGCCACCACAAGGAAGTGTTCCAATGAGTCATCGTTGTCATCCCTGTTATCGGGCTGAGGTATGTAGGACGCATCTGAGAGCTCCAGCCACCTTACACCAGACAGGTCAGACCTCGACACTTCATCCCTTACTCTCCTCCCAAGACTGCTTCTGTTCTTGTCTTTCCAGCATAGAAAGCGATACCACCGCTGGTGTGATTGTTCCAGCCAGGAGCCCTTTTTTCAGCACCCTCTCACCAACCAAGTCCCCTTATTTCTGCTTTCAAAATATATTCTCTACTGGTCCACTTTCCTCCAGCTTCACTGCCAGCATTTTGCATTTATCTTGACCTCTGCAAGGGCTTCCTATCCACATTTACATTTTTACTACTTTACAATATATTTTCATCTCAATTAGTCTTTTAAAAATATAGACTCACTGGAAACATTTATAGAGAAAGCACAAGGTATCCAGAAACATCACAAGTGAATGTTATTTTATACATTCCCATATGTGTATATTTAACATATCTATAAAGCAATAAAGTTTTTTTAGAATTATTTTTTTAGTTGTAGATGGACACAATGTCTTTATTTTATTGCTTTGTATGTGGTGCTGAGGATCGAACCCAGGGCCTCACGCATGCGAGGCAAGTGCTCAACCGCTGAGCTACAATCCCAGCCCCAAGCAATAAAGTTTTCATGGTGAAAAAAATTTAATAAAAACAAAGACTAGATAACCTCACCTTACCCTCCCTTCTTAAGAGATCCTCTTGGTTCATTTCTTTGCCATGGCCCACAGGACTCCCATTTCCTAACTCCTCATTCTTGTGAGATCCGTTTGCTCTTTGTTGACTGATGTTCCAGATCTGATGCTCTTTCCTGGGCCAGGACCACTGCATGTTCCTTCCCATTCTCTAAAATATGAGTTTATCCACTGTCTTTTTCCCTGTCTGGCTTCCTCATTCTTCAATAGCAACTTATATGCCAACCTCTCAGAGAATTCCCATGAGTGCCAACTCTAAAGTGGATCCCAGCCAGGCACAGTGGCGCAGGTCTGTAACCCCAGCACTTTGGGAGTCTGAGACAGGAGAATCGCGAGTTCAAAGCCAGCCTCAGCAACAGCAAGGCGCTAAGCAACTCAGTGAGACCCTGTCTCTACATACAACACAAAATAGGACTGGGGATGTGGCTCAGTGGTTGAGTGCCCCTGAGTTCAATGCCTGGTACCAAAAAAAAAAAAAAAAAAAAAGTGGATCCCCTCCCAGCTCACTCCTCCTGTGGATCCTTTCACTCATCTCCCTGCCTTTGCCTTTATAGCAAATTGTCCTGTTTGAAATACTTGTGTCTTGTATTTGTTTACATGACTAACTGGATGTTTTAAAATGCAGATATTAAAAACAAACAACTCAAATTGTCTTAAACAACAAAGACTATTTAAAATCACGTCCCGTGAATGGACATCCAGAGGTAGAATGGAATCGGGAGCTGGTTGAGTCAGAAGTTTATATCCCATTCTTATGTGGTACTGAGGATCGAACCCAGTGCCTCACATGTGCCAGGAAGCACTCTACCACTGAGCCACAACCCCAGCCCTATCCCATTCTTTCATTCTCTCTATTCCACAGAATCAATGTCATCCCGAGGCTGTGAACATTAGTGGCGCAAAATGGCAGCCAGTAGGGATGGATGTGACCCACTGACTTTTTCACGTTTACTAGGAGATGGGAAGTCTCTCCTTGTAACTAGTCCTTTCAGTCAGATTGGACTAAATTAGGTCACACCTTCCCCCAATGATCATCAGGAAGAGGCTTTATGATAGGTATCTTGAGTCTGAGTTTCTGACCAAATATGTAGGATGAGTTTATTATGTGTTAGTTATAGTTTAGATGTGGAATGTCCCTCAGTAACTTGTGTTGAAGGATTGGTCTCCAATGCAGCAGTATTCAGAGGAAGGGCCTTTGGAAGGTGATTGGATCATGCACCTCATCAATGGATTGATTCAATGAATTCATAGCTTAATGGGCTATTGGGAGGTGGTGGAAACTATAGGAAGTGGGGCCTAGTTGGAGAGACTAGTCACAAGGGGCATGATTTTGAAGAGAGATTTTTATCCCACACTACTGTGCTTTACAGGTGCTGTGAAGTGAGCAGTTTTGTTCCACCATACACTGCCTGCCATGATGCAGTGACTCACCCTAGGCCCCGAAACAATGGAACCAAGTGACCATGAACTTACATGTCTGAAACTGTGAGGCAAAACAAATCAATCTTCCTTTAGGTTGATTTTCTCAGGTATTTTGTCACAGCAACAGAAAGCAGATTAGCACAATGTTTCATGAGACTAATAAGAAATCTAACCATAGGAATGAAGTCAACTAATAGAATCCCACTCACTACTCCACTGTGGAAGGAAGGTAGGATAACACTGGGGAATCAAGCTTTTTATTCACTTACATTTCTACATTTAGTAAGAGAAGGGATCATGTCTATTTAATTTATCCTGTGCACTCATTTCCTAGCACAGTGCTGGATAAGGAGGAACTCATGCATTATTTCTTTAATAATGAGTTGGAGAAGAGAATCAAAGAAGTGGTTATAGGCCACTGGTCAGTGGAGGTATATATAGAAGGTTTGCAAATCAGTCTCTCTCCCTGTCTCTATCACACACGTACACACACACACACCCAGAAGAAATGGGTGAATGTGAGTGATATTTAGTTGAAGACTTTGGGTTTCTGAAATGAAAGAGGGAGACAAAGAATTCTAAGACAGTTGTGAGCCTGGGATCAGAGACAGTGAGATTAACTTTCACTCCTCTTTGCTTTCAATTCAGTGCTATCACAGCGAGCAAGAAGAAAGCATGTGTAGCTCAGAGATGGTAGAGTACCCGAGGGCACTGCAGAAGGGCTGAGTCAGGGTTCTGGAGAACACACATGCTCAGCAAGGGAGATATCGCCCATGGATGGGTAAGATGGAATTATTGGGGAAGGAAAAGAAATCAGATACTACAAAGGTTTGCAGCTCTCCAAAGTGCAATCTTAGCCAACAAAATCTCATCCCCTGGTAGAGAAAATTTAAATGACATTAAAATTTTCTCCTTAGAGGAAGGGAAAAATAATGAATAAAAAATAAGGAACACCAAATTAAAGAATTAAATAAGGTGAAAGAGGCCCTAGTGAGCAATTTAGAATTTAGAATTGAGGGAGGTTGAAAATCAGAAGAAAATCTCAAAATTTCAATGTAGGTCCGCGTATACACACAAACACATATATTTTAGTTATTAAGTAGACCATCTTATATAGTTACAAATAACATACATAGAAATATTATCTTTCAACTTAAAGTTCTTTTAACTGAAAAATAAAAATAATTTTTGAGTATAGTATTCTATCTCAGCCAGGAAAATCATCACTTTCTCTGTTCAGAAACAGACCAAAAAGGATACAGATGAGATGGGGCAGGCATGTTTTAAGAATATGATGATTCTACCAGATATATATTTTAAAAAATCCCCACCCGGAGCAGTGCATGGACAGGAAATGAGCTTAAGCGACCTTCCAGAACTTCTTTCCCTTGATCATGGTTACCCTGGTTGGCAAAATAAGCCTGAGTAAATTTGACAGAGTTCTTCAAGTAAATATCACAAAGACTTGGTTGAATATTCACATTAAATCAAGAAGTAAAGGGGGAAAAAACTACCATACAGTTTCCAAAATTTCTGAAATAAATTTATCTGAGAAGCAGATGAAGATAGACTATGAGGGCAAGTATGTGAACCTTGTTTGGTTTGGGCTGCAAATAGGAAGTTCCCTTCTTTCTCTCTCTAAAGTGACCTGGAATGCCTGGAGCCTTGATATTTACCAACCCTGATAAGCAATGTTGGTCACAGGAACCAGGAGCCCTTGGGGAATGAGAAGGCATGAATGAGAAGACCTCTCTTCAGCATTCCAGGGAAGACCAGTGTTTAGAAAACGGTATCTGATGCTGATCCATAATGTGGGGGAGGACACGGGAAGAATGGAGGAACTTTGGTCACAGGGGTGGGATGAGGAAGGGGGCATGGGGACAGTAAAGATGGTGGAATGTGATGGATATCATGGCCCTAGCTTTATATATGACCACATGTATGTTGTGATTCTACATCACATACAACCAGAGAAATGAAAAGCTGTGCTCCATCTGTGTACAATGAATCAAAATGCACACTGCTATCATGTATACCTAAATAGAATAAATAAATAAGTAAAATTAAAAACAAACAAACAAAAAACGGTATCTGAGGAGCAAAAGGAACCAGTATTGGTCGGCATGACAGTTTCTAAAAACATATTTTCTTCTTTTTTTCTTCTCCTGGGGATCAAACCCAGGGCCTTGCTCATGTTAGGTGAGAGCCCCACCACTGAGCCATGTACCCAGCCCCATATTTTTTTAAACTAATGAAACCAAGCTAGGCGTGGTGGTGCATGCCTGTAATCCCACCGGCTCAGGAGGCGCGAAGGCAGGAGGATCATGAGTTCAAGCCCAGCTTCAGAAATTTAGCAAGACCTTGTCTCAAAATAAAAATATAAAAAGGGTTAGGGATATGGTTAAGCACCTCTGGGTTGAATCCCTGGCACAAGAAACAAGCAAAATAACCCCTCAAAAAACAAAAAAACCAAACCAACATGACTACCACTACTACCAAAGTTTAAACAACAGTACATGAAATACTTGGGGAATAAGAGAAGAGTTAACTTGGAAGATCAAAACTTCAACCCAAACTTCACAAACCTGTATGTCATAGTCCACATGATGTTTAAAGCGCATTTGTTTTTTTGCTCAGGTGCAAGCATTCAATTACGTTTGCCCTGAGTTCAGGACAGGATAGAGTCTTACTGCAAAAGATACAAAGTGTGTTTCTCTGAGCAGTGTGTGTGTGTGTGTGTGTGTGTGTGTAAATTTTTAAGCCCTAAATTTTTTGTAAATTTTTAAGCCCTAAATTTTCAAGCCCTCTTCTTGAAAACACCAAACTTCCACTCTAATCCCTCCCCATCCTCAATCAAGAAGCTAGTTTTGTAACAGAGATTTCCACCTTTATAAAAAACAAAACAAAAAAAAAATTGCATCCCACGAAGAGTTGACTTTTCTGGGACAACAAGAAACCCATGCATTCCCTTCAGCACAGAATTAACCACTTAATATTAATGACATAGATTTAGTTGCTCAGGAAGGGGGAACTATGTTCTACATATTTTAAAATGTTTGCTTTTTAGTTTATCCCATTTGATCTGGGATTGAACCCAGGGGAGCTTAACCACTGAGGTACATCCCAAGCCCTTTTTATGTTTTATTTTGAGACAGGGTCTGGTTAAGTTGCTTAGGGCCTAAGTTGCTGAGGATAGCATTTGATCTTTCCATTTCTTTGCATGTTTCAGATGGTCAGGGGGCCTGAAGTTAACTGTAGACATTGAAAGGAGGTGTACTCCAGCTTGGCAACAGACTTCCTAGGTTATGATATGAATGTAACTTGCCTTGAAGCACAAGAAGTGGTACATTAAGCAAATCACTGTAGCCACTCAAACTGTCCATTGTATACAGTTTATTTCACTAGACTGCAATTTTATACACAGTATGAAGGGGTTTCCAGATAGCACATATATAGTTTACTTTCTTTACTGCTGAAGAACCAATTTTTTTTTACATTATATCATAATACCCTATCATTATTCAGTGAATTTTTCCAACTACATATAAACGGAGATTTACCACACACACGGTGCAAGAATGTCTTTATAACATATTTGAATCACAAAATGTGAATCTAAAATACATCACTGGAATTCGAACACTACTTTAAAATTACAATGCCCCATGTCATAGTAGCCAGATTTGATTCATTCCCGTGTAAATCAAAAGCAGTTTGGTGGGTCAGTTCTTGGGTAACTGACAGCAGCTTTTAACTAGGATTTCAAAAGAAATCTTTAATTAAGAACCAAAATTTCACAATTTTAAAATGTCTTCCCTTATGTGTTTAATATTCTCAGAGTCAAAATGGGACATTTTAAAATTTATAGTCTTTAAAACAAGGAGAATAAATCCAACCCTCCCTTAGCTGAAGGACTGGAATGGTAATATTAGATTTCGTAGAAACCTAAGAAAAGTATTGTACAGGGGAGTGGAAATGAATTTTAAAGAAACATAAAATTTCTTTTAAAACAGCTTGGGTTTCTCTGCCCCTCTCTGCTTCTGTCAAACACAGAGAGAATACTGCATTACAAATAAAGATGCTTTTCTGCGAAATGATGTAAACAAGTTGGAGAGAAAGGTTTCTTCATTTTCCCATTTTGTGGAGTGGGGCAGCAGGGATGGTGCTGAGTTAAATAAGAGAACTCCTTAATCAAAGAACCACTTCATCACGCACACAACAGCTAGTGACAATTGCTGGAAATTTCTCATGTTTCCTTTGCTTTCCCCCAAAGTCTGAGAATGTTTGAAAGTTCAATAAATAGTAGAAAAATAATCCTTTACTTAGAAATTTTGAGATGCATCATTTAGAGCTTAACTTGAGTTCCATACAGCAACCATGGTATCCAGGTACCGCTAAGAAACAAAGCACACACTGGTGTTGGGAGGTGCCACGTTCCCAGTCTCTGATTGAGCAGATTTTCCTCTTCCAGTTAAGGAGAGCTGAATGCTTCTGGCTCCCTGGAACATTCCTCTGGCTCAGCTTCAGTTACACGTTTCGTCTGTGTTTGGAGGTTCGCCGTCTGTTCCATTCCATTAGCATCATGGCAGGTTCATTAATCAGGCTTTCCCCCTCCGTTTCAGAACCAGCTTTGCATCCTCACAAATGTGATTTTGTTGTTGCTTCTCGGTTTTTTGAACATGCCGATGGGCAGGCAGTGAGTTAAACCACTCTGGACAAAGCACAAACACAAAGGGTCTCTTACTGAGGGTTTTATGCTGGCTCTTTTTCTTCCCAGAACATTCTGTGTCTCCCAGACCCCATCTTCTCCTGGAGCTGAGGAGATTGTTAGCATTCTGCATCCACAGTGTGTACCGTCACGGCTGCCTGTAAGTGGTGGCTGTGGTGCAGGGTGGGGTGGTGTGAGCGGTAGTGGTGGAACTTGTGACTTAGTAAGGCTGCAGTCTGGGGCGGTGTGTCCAGGTCTAAGTCCTCGTCATGATTCCCCACGTCCACCCCGGCTGACAAGGGGTCGTTGTTGCATGGAGGGTTTTCGCTGTCTTCCTGTGGGCTCATGGTGCTGTAACCTAGAAAAGGAACAGAGCAAGTACAGCTGAGAGCTTCCAGACACAGAAGAGACGCCAGGAGGTGTCACCTGTGTGGTACACAGGTGCTGACACAGACACTTATATGCTTTTAGCAGATATTAAAGAAACATTTTTTCTTGCAAAAGAATCATGAACTTTTTTGAATGGGTGCATTATAATTATACACAATACTGACATTCATTATGCCATATTTATACATGCATATTGCATAATTCAATTCATCTCATTCTCCGATACATTCCCTTTCTCTCTCCTCCTCCCACCCCTTGATCTGCTTGCTCTACTCTATAGTCTCCCTTCTATTACTATTGCTATTCTAATTAGTGCATTATAATGATATAACAAGTGACATTCATTATGTTATAGCCATATATGGACATAGCATAATTTGTTAGATTTTGGTCCTCACATGAAGAAACTTTTTTTTTCTTTGGTACTAGGGATTGAACTCAGGGGTACTCAACCACTGAGCTACATCCTCAGCCCTATTTTGTATTTTTTAAAATTAGAGACAGGGTCTCACCGAATTGCTTAGCACCTCGCTGTTGTTGAGGCTGGCCTTGAACTCATGATCCTCCTATCTCAGCCTCCTGAGCCACTGGGATTACAGATGTGCACCACTGTGCCCGGCTAAGCATCTTATTTTAAACAGATCTTTTTTAAAAATAGATTCCTTTTCTAGTTGTTATGGATAGATATGGAGTGTTTGATTAGGTACCAGAAGCTTGGTAAAGTTCTTTTTTTTTCTTCTGAAAATGAATACATAATGGACTGGGGTTGTGGCCCAGTGGTTGAGCGCTTGCCTTACATGTGTGAAGCACTGGGTTTGATCCTCAGCAACACACAAAATAAATAAAGGTATTGTGTTCATCTACAACTAAGAAAATATTTTTAAAAAATAAATACATAAAAAATACGTGATCAGTTTAAACAATTGAGAAAGCGGGGAGGAAAACAATATAAACAAGAACCTTCATCTAGAACTCCCAAACCCATGAAACAAAACCTGAAATCACCCCACATCCCACAACCTCTGGGTAACCACCACAGTCATTTGGGGAGCTTTCTCTTATACTTCTTCCAGAAATTAAAATTTTCTCTCCTATTAAAGCAATAAACAAAGTAGAAATAGGCAGCTTCAAGGGAAAGATCAGAATGATACTCAGCTCCTTCAGGGATAGTGGGGTAATGAGCTTTGAAATGCCCGCAGTGATGCCAGTCAGGACAAAACCAGTATCACCATCACCACACATCTGCTCCATGGTGGACGCGATGTCAGGTGGTTCTTACATACCAATGAGGCATGCATGTTAATATCCAGTTTATAAAGGAGGGAAATGATGATCAGAGAAGTTAAGGAACTTTCCCAAGCTTCTCGTACCTAATCAAACACTCCATATCTATCCATAACAACTAGAAAAGGAATCAACTATTCTCTGTATAAACCGGCTCACTGCATTTTAAGATTAATCTCTTTTGGTATTCTAAGTAATACATGTTTCAAAAGAAATTGCCTTTGTTGATCAAAGGGTTCCATTCCAAGAGCTGTGGCATGTTTTTAAATATTGCAAAGAAATCTCCTTTAAACGTTTTGAGAAGTGGCAGCTCATTAATATCTTCACTGCATCTACAGTTAGCATCAATCAGCACCCACCCATGAGTAGTGCTAGTTACATTTGTGGCTGAAAAAATTGATGTGCTTGCAAACAGCCGAGCAGGATTTGTTTGTGGTTGAAAATGTATGCTCTGTGCAAAAGTGAGAAAGGCAATTCTCTGTCCTTAATGAAATCTTACTCAAATGATAGCATTCTTTAACAGCAGTCCAGGGAAACAAATATTTATTGGGCATCTCCTATGTGCAAGTTACTGGACTGGTCACTGGGGTAGACACACAGACGAAAACTCGGTCCTGTAGAAGAAGCTCAAAGCTAGTCTTTAAGAAATAAAACAAGCAGAATTTACTTGTATAAGCTATTCAATTACTCATACATTGCCAACCATATGGGCTGGAGGGGGAGACAACAAAACATGAATAAGCCATGTCTTCTCTCCTTAATGATTTTAACCACGATATAATTCAAACCCAGAAGAGAAAATAATTTCAATGTGGGGAAATGAGGAAGCATCACAACTCATTTCAGCTGGGCCTAAGTAGACAAATGGGAACTGATAAGTGGAGATGAGTAAAGGAACAGGAGGCAGCTAGCAAGAGGCTTGGAAATGTAAGGCCATTCCTGTGCCATGTGATGTGACGTGCACTCGCAGGTAACTGGAGGACAGGACAGGTGGAAGTAGAGGACCTTGAGTGGTATAGTAGCAGTATTTGGAAATAAGCAAAGCAGCTGGCTTCAAGGGATTATTCCAGATGATTTGGTGACCCAATAGATGTGCCTGGTCAAGATGCCAGGTGAACTGACATTCTTGGATAAGGTTTTTAGTTCAAAGGCCAGGGAAATAGCGATGGCTTTACCTATGATGAAGAGACTGGGAGGCCAGAATAAGTTCCTCAGCTTCTTATCTTTGGTGGTGCTCAGTCTAGGACATGACACTGGAAATAAGGCTCCAAAACCTCAATAACAAGTGTGGGGTACCCTCAGACCATCTTATGCTATACATGTGAAGGCTATGTTAGAAAACAACAATTTTAGGGCTACATACAAAGTTCAGTGTAGAGAGCTCTCCTGGTATGCATGAGGCCCTGGGTTTGAGCCTCAGCACCACTAAGAAAAACAAGAGAAAAACACAAACACAATTTTAGTGAATCTCAGAGTCTGTGTTGATTATTCAAATACCTCCTGGATACCTTATTATCTCTGCATACTTATAAGCACCCATGGTAACTGTTCATTCATTTTAGCATTCCTGGGTGTTATGGTTTTTTTTTTTTAAATTTTTTTCTTTTTAGTTGTAGATGGACACAATGTCTTTATTTTATTGCTTTGTATGTGGTGCTGAGGATCGAACCCAGGGCCTCACGCATGCGAGGCAAGCGCTCTACCGCTGAGCTACAATCCCAGCCCCGGTGTTATGGTTTGGATCAAGAATGTTCCCTAAAGGCTCACGGTTGACGGCATGGTTCCCAGTGCAGCAGTGTTCAGAGGTGGGCTTTTGGGAGGTGACTGGATCAAGAAGGCTCTAACCTCATCAATGGATTAGTTCACTGACTAATTCATACCTGAACAGACTATTAGGAGGAGATGGAAATAGGATGTAGGATCTAATTGGAGGGAGTAGATCTTTGGAGGTGTGTCCTTGGGGACTATATTTTATCCTGACTCCTCTCTGTATCTCTATTTCTCCCTGCTACCTGGCTGTCCAGGTGCTGGTGCTCCTTCTATGAGTTTGCACAGCATTCTGTGCATCTCTCTTTGTTTTAACTTATTACAATAAAAACAGGGCTGTTCATTAGCAAATTTTTTCTTAAGTCCCAGAAAATTATATTTGTATTCCGAGTATTTAACACAGTGCCTCACACAAAGCAGACACTTAAAAACAACAACTCCTGCATACTATACCCTCCAAGCAATGGTATCAATGGGATTTTTTTTTTTTTTTTGTAATTTGTGACTTTGCCTGGTATGATATTCACTAGTCTCATGTAATTATGAAGATAAGTGAGGATTCTTTGGGTCCTTCTGATAAAGCCTAGTGATTACTCTGAACCTGGCTGGTCAAGTGTCTGGGTTCACTTGGGGTAGTAGCAATGGTAGCTGTCTCCGTGGCAACTTGGGGTACCCTCAATTCTTCTGTTACTGCTTCCTGATGAGAATCCCAGTAAAGGCCTTTCCAAAGGTCTCATACTACATCCATTTCATTTAATTTCCTCATTACAACATAATTGCTCAATCCCTCTGTAACTTCCTCTTGAAAAATTAATGGGAGTCTGAAGGGGGCGGGGAGCAAATAGGAGAAAGACAACACATTTTCTCACTCAACACATTAACTGCTTGCTCAGTGCCGGGCCATTCTGCTAAGCACTAGGAACAGTGATGGATGAAGGCACACAGGGCCCCTGACTCTGGAGGAGGAAGCAGCTTTAAACACAAAGGTTGTCTGCTAACACTTTCAAAGGAAAACAGTGCTTCCCAAAGGCATATGAAGAAAAGTGTCTGCAAAGACAACCTCAAATGAGAAACTGGCTTCAGGAATGAGGCCAGGCATCCATAAAGAACAGAAGAGCCAAGATAAGGCTTTTGAGCTTTGGCAATCTGCTTATGGATTTATGGGGGAGTTCCTAAGAAGCCTCTCTTGCTTGAAAATGGTCGGTCCTTTTGGGACCTCACGCACCATCTTGTGGCCACAGAGAGTAATTGCAGTAGGATCTCTGCTTCTCCAGGTAAGGGTCTTTTGTTTTTGACCAGGTTTTCATGCTTCAGCATTTGTCTTTTAAGTATTCTGTAATATTTTTTTTCTTTTTTCTTTTATAAGTGCATTATAGTTGTTCATAATAATTAGGTTGATTCTGACATAATCATATAGACATGGAATTTAATCTACTTCATTTCACTTTCTAGTTCTGCCTTTTCCCTCCCCTTCACCCTCCTCCTCTACCTTCCACTCATCTATGGTTGAAAATACACACAGGTAGTAACTCTACTTGTAAGTGTAACAATTTTCTGAAAGAGTCACTGTAGATATTCTTAGCATATTGACAAAAGTGCCTAGTGCCTAATGGCAAGTTCAAGGTTAGCCTCAGCAACTTAGAGAGACCTTGTCTCAAAATTTAAAGGGTTGGGAATGTAGCTCAGTGGTAAAGCCCCCTTGGGTTCAGTCTCTTGTATTGCAGAAAACAAAAATAAACACACAAAAGACAAAAATGGGGCTGGGGTGTGGATCAGCAGTAGAGCACTTACATCTGCAAAGCTCTGGGTTTGAGTCCCAACCCCAAAATAACATTGACAGAATGGCTCTTCTTTAAAAAAAATTCTTAGTTTGAGTCATGCGTCTTTTGAGATATAAAATTAAAATTAGATTCTTGGGGCTGGGGTTGTAGCTCAGCGGTTGAGTGCTTGCCTCGCATGCGTGAGGCACTGGGTTTGATCCTCAGCACCACATAAAATAAATAAAGGTATAAAAAAATAAAATCAGATTCTTTAAAATACAAAAGTTGACTAGTCACATAAATATTTTTCTTTTTTTGTTTGTTTGGTACCAGAGAAACAAACGAGGGTGATTAACCACTGAGACACATGTCTGGCCCTTTGAAAAATTTTGTATTTTGAGACAGGGTGTCGCTAAGTTGCTTAGGGCCTTGTTAAATTGCTGAGGCTGGCCTTGAGCTTGCAATCTTCCTGCCTCAGCCTCTTGAATTGCTGGGATTACAGGTATGTGCCATCACACCCAGCCCATGTAATTATTTCTAAATAAAAAGACAACCTGCAGTTTCCAAGGTTAGCTGGGTAATATTTAGTTTTAATTCTAGAAGCATTACTATTCTAAGTTATACTCCAGGGTCTAGTCTGTTCAGCAGCTCTATTTATTTCGAATTTCCTTTTGTGTATCACACCAAAGACTTGTGAAAAGAACCCACACTGGGCAGCACAGAATCATGGCACTGTGATCCTGTTTGCTCCAGGGCCAGTCCCAATGCCTATCCCGCCATGTGGCTTCCATGATTTACTTGTAGATAAGGGTGAATTATCTTGCCCTATTTTTCTTCTTTATACCACTCCTCCTCTATGAAGGTTGTCACATTTCACATTTTATCAATCTCAGGAATATGTGCTTACATTTCTGCTTTCCTTCCAGACTATAAATTCCTTCAGGGCAAACAGGTGAACCCTGAGCACCACACCTATCATATGTTATTTCACTTAATCCTCACAACAACTTTATGAGGTAGGAATTTTTTTTTTTTTTGGTACCAGGTTGAACTCAGGGGCATTCAACCACTGAGCCACATCCCCAGCCCTATTTTGTGTTTTATGTAGAGACAGGGTCTCACTGAGTTGCTTAGCATCTCACCATTGCTGAGGCTGGCTTTGAACTCGCGATTCTCCTGTCTCAGCCTCCCTAAGTGCTGGGATTACGGTGTGTGCCACTGAGACTGGCTAGGTATTTTTAATTTTACTTTAAAATATTAGATAATTCAGGTCCAAAGTAGCTCACTGACACTTAAACAGCTTGTTTAAAAACAAAAACAAAAACAAAAAAGGAGAGACAGAGAAGTGGTGGAATCTAAAGTGAACTTGGCTTGACCCTTGACCCTGTCTCCTAAGCTCTGTACCACCCTGCCTTGCAGAAATAATAAGTCTCTCATTCTAACTTGCTCTGCAGTGACTAGCACACAACAGACAGCCCATACATTCACCACACAGGCGAATGTACAGATGAATAAGAGGTGAGCTGGCCAGCAACTAGACTTCCTTATTGAATGTGTATGTATAGCTTACCCTCTGGGCACCAGAGGGACATTAACTTGACACCACCACTCTCAGTGACCCATCGTACAGGTCCAGAAATAAGACAATACCCAGTTAAGTTCTATTAATTTCATGATGCATTTGGAATGTGTGGAATATCAATGCCTTCCACTTCTGGTATTGCATTCTGTCTGCATGAAAGACTTTTTTTTTTTTAATCCTTGGGGATAACAGGGATCCAATTATTGTGAAAAATGAAAGAAACCAAGCCCTTAGCTGGATTCCTTGGTTTTTCAGATACTGACACTGCACCATTCTCTTTATCTAAGCTGTTGCTTCATATGCTATTTTACTGAGACAATGGGAGGGGCTCAAGGACCCTGGAAACATCACTCAGAATCCCGATTTGGTATTGATGCAACTGGGGAGAGAGACAGAAAAAGGATTCAGTATTTCTGCTGAATAAGAAATTATTTCTGTTGAACTTTAGCAGCCCCCAACCTGTTTTATTATTCAGAGAAGGCACAGAACTGCCGAGCAGAAGAAATTTATGCAGGTTCAAAGGTTTTTCAGGGAAAAAAGCCAGAAAGTCAAGAAACTGAACAATTTAAGTTCTGCTTTGGCTCTCCATAGAAACCCTAAGGTTCTATTTAGTTGGTGGGAACAATGTTATTCAGAGCCCAAATTAAGAGTCTCCAATTCACAATGCAGACTTCCAGCTTCTCCTCTTTTCCAAAGGGAGTTTGAAGACCTGGCAGTGGTGTAAAAGGTGCCACGGATTGCTGGGAAGAAAATGACCCTGACACTTTAGCACAGAGGGGAAGCAAATGAAGACTTTTTTTTCTTTCAAGAGAGGTGTGGAAAAAGTAAGTAAAACCGACTTAATGTATTATTTATTCATAAAAAGACCTATTTCTGAGAGAGAAATAAAGATTTCTGGAAAATTAGATAACCATCTTAGAAAATAAAAAAAGAGTTTTGACAACAACAGGAAAAGTTCTTCCATGCCTCCTGTGTTTTCACGCAACAGTGGCAGTGATGCTCACAGACCAGGACACATCTGCTGTTCTTCATGGCAATATGCAACGTGACACAAGAAGGTGAGAAGCCATGTGGTCTGGCTGAGTCTCCAGTGGAGTACGTGCCCTTCCTAGGTCATGGGCTCATTTGGTGCCTCCTCAGCCCAGACTGTCCCTTAGCATGTTGTATACACTACAACATGTCTTACTGGCATGTTGTATACACTAATTGTCTCTAATATCCTTGGTTCCTAGCTTTCTTTAATAATCTTTTAAGGCTCAGTGCAAAAGTTTCTTTGGCAAAGTCTTTTCTGAGCTTCTAAGACAAGGCCATAGATTGCAGTGGAGAGTGCTAGAGGCAGCCCAGATCCTTGTCATGCCCCCAAAGAGCTCTTAATGATGATGTTTGCCCAACACTGGGTCATTGAACCTAAGGGGGTGCTGGTTGTACTGAGAACCAATTTGGGGAGTCGGATTCCACACAGACCCCCATAAACCCTCCTCCTCCTTCCTTTTTTGTGTGGCAGGAAATGAACCCAAGGTCTTGCATACTAGTCAAGTGCTCTACCGCTGGGCTACAGCCTTGAACCCTTTGTGGAGGAAAACTTGGAAGCAACTCATGTGCACAGAAGTCATCTGGCTTACGCCTGAAGTGCTGAGATGTAAGCAAAACCACCCTTGCGCTCCTACAAAATAGGATGCTGGTGTGCATCTTTTTGGGGAAACTGTGTCAAAATAACTAACTAAAGCACAGAGCAGGTGAGAGAGGGAACAGGTGTGAGCATCATCCCACAGGCAGAGCAGGTTCCTCCAGTCTTCTGTTGCAGGAAGCAAGAACTCACCATGATCACTTTCGGTTCCTGACCGGCCCCAGTAGCGACGCCTCCTTTCTGGACTGTGCGCGTGTCTCTCGATGACAGCCGCTATGAACCGAGTGTTGCTGACTGCAGGAGGTCAAGGACAGTAAATGTCACTCTCATGCCAGCACCTTCATCCCTTCAACCCCCTTGCTCTGAGCATGCTCACTTGCATGTTGGGGGAAGGTATTGTTTGGAGAGTTAAAATAAATAATTTTTTAAAAAAATTCTGAGGATGAAGGGAGGTGACTTGGAACTCGGGCAGGGAGAGATACTTAATTATCTACCTCCAGTGTGTACCAAGAGGCCAGCCATGTTCCAGGTAGCTGAAGGCCAAGGAATCTCAAGGAATGCTCCTTTGATATAGAAAATGTCATTTCCCCCCTGAGTTGTGTGTGTGTGTGTGTGTGTTTCAGTTAAGGGACTAAAAAATGCCTACTGGAAGGCTTTCCTTTCTAAACTACTGTGTTGGAAAGTAATGAGGAAGAGAAAGAAAGAAAAAGGTAAGTGGCTTTAGGTCAGAGCACTTAATGCAAAGAATGATAACATGAAGTCTTCTGAGATTTTTCTAAAACAAAGCAAGGACCCACACTTATTCCTCATAGAGAAGGGAGTAGAAAAACACACCCACCATGTCGAAGCTTCTTAAATTTTCATACAAGGCAAAAGGACATAAGAAAGAATATTTGTTTTGGATCAGCCTCCCGCTGACGCCTTCTGCTGCCAGGCCGCTTGGTACTCACTGATGCCTCTGTCCTCGTGGCTGTCGTCGTCCCTTTCATCTCTGTCATTCTCCAAGTTGGACATACGCACTGACATTTCTACCCATCATTAAAAAGAGAGAAACATGACTATTTAATCAAACAAAATCACCCGCTTTAATACCCTGCTGAGTGCTTGTTTGATGGCTGGGTGACAGCATTCCATCAAGAAGGAATCCTGGGCTGGGGGTGTAGCTTAGTGGCAGAGCACTTGCCTGGCATGCGTGAGGCCCTGGGCTAGATCTGTAGCACAGTGCGTGCACATACACACACACACACACACACACACACACACACACACACAAAGGCAGTAGAGAGTTTCTATCTTGGAAGAAAATGAGCTGAATCCCTCCATGCTCCCTCTGTGAAGAGGGAGTAGGAATCAAAAGGAGAACAAGAAGTGAATAATCAAGCCAGGTGCCGTGGCACATGCCTGTGATCCCAGAGACTAGGGAAACTGAGGCAGGAGGTTCTCAAGTTTGACGCTAACCTTGGCAACTTAAAATACAAAAGTACAAAAAGGGCTGGGGGTGTAGCTCGGAGGTAGGGTAACGCTGGATTCAATCCCTAGTTACACATACACACACACACTGAATAATCAAGAAGCACCTCAGGTGAATTTCTGAAGACACAAGAGAAAAGCTGATGAAGATCAAGAGATCTTTGGTCTTCTACTACAGTGACAAAACAGAAGCAACAGGGTTGAAAACCGAGACCTACTATGTTGATAAAATGGTGTTACAAAACCCTGTGAAAGGCCAGGCCCAGGTTACAATGGATGGTGGTCATCCTCAGCCTAGCCAAATCTCACCAAGGGCTGGTGCACTGTCATTATCGCTGCTATTAAATCAGATATCATGGTCTCTTGGCCCCCTTCAGTTGCAGTCATAGAAAAGCCTTCCAACCTCAACCCATTATCACTGCTGCCAGGGTGAGCTATCTCGCCAGTTAAAAGTCAGGTTAACACATCCCTGGGGCTTTAGGAGGAATAGGGACAGCTATTAATTGGCTTTGTTCCCTTCAAATGAGTAAGATAGCATACTTAAAACCTGGTATCTCAGGGTCAAGGACATGATTATAGATTTTTTTGTTTTTGTTTTGCACTTGGCTTTGAATTACTTATCCTGCTTTAAGAGATGTGATTATTCAAAGGTGTGCTCCTTCACTTTATATAACAGAAACTGCAATACAACAGATCCATGTTCTTGGCAACAATGATGTGGGGAATTGCCAGGGCAGTGCGTCCGACACAGAAAACTTCCCACTCAGCACCCCAGGTCCCTGGCTGGCTCACTAGAGGCAGGCTGTGATGTGTTAATGCTGGTAAGAAGAGAGGATCCAGGGATTTTCTGGAGAATCAAAATGGGGCTTGCAGAGTTTAGGCATTAAAGACAACAGGCTTTGGGGACTTTTGAGATGAACCCAATGAGGCTGAGGATATAGTGCTGCCCTTGCAATTTCTTAAGAGACTTAACCAACTGGTCATTGTCCTTCCTGCCTTGGAACGATCCAAAGGAGGCAGCTGCCTCCCAGAGGGGCACTGGGATTCATTCTGCGCTCACCTTGGGCAGCAAGAGGAGACATATGCTGGTGACTCCGGCGATGAATCTGATGGCGGTAGGCGTATACAGCAAGGACCAGCACCATGATGCAGCCCATGATGCCTCCGGCCACAGGACCCACGGGGGCACTCTTAATCATGTTTAATGTTATCACCTCATCACCTTTAGCAAATACAAAAACACGCGTTGTTGGCAGGAGGTGGGGTTGGATAGGGGATGATGGATGGGAAGGAACAGAGCGGGAAGGTTGATGAACAGCTGTGTGGTACTCTGAATTCCTCAAAAACAATCCACCAGATTGTGGAAAGAGAAGCTTCATTTAGCTCCTTGTTTTAAAATAGTTGCAAACCAGAGCAAGAGCACATGGGCAAGGATTGCCCGAGTAGATGAAAATCACTTACACAGACAGCACCCAAAGCTACAAGAGCCCTAGCTCCTGGAAGAGAGGAGACAGTACCCAGCACAGAGGTGAGGGCAAGGTGGGCCTCTTTGGGGGTCAGGTCACCCATTCACTGAAATAAGGGACACCAAGGCACAATAAATATGTGCTAAACAGACCAAATTTCAGAGCTTCTGGGTTCCCTTTAAAGCATTATTTGCTCTTTTCAGGTGGGAAACCGCAGGTGGACATAGAAAATGATTGCTCAGATCACATTTGCCTCAACTATACTCATAATTAACTCCATGGTAACACACGAGCTCAAAAAATAATGTGGTGGGTGTTAAAAGTCAAGGTATAGGTGGTCCCCAACCTATTATGATTCAGCTCAGATTTTCAACTTGATGACACAAAGCAATAATGCATTCAGTATAAGATGTGTGCTGCCTGTAGAATGTGCATCTTTTCCTGGGCTGGCGCTATGTGGCAGGGTACTCTCCCAGGACACTGGGCAGTAGCAGTGATCCCTGGCTCCCAGTCAGCCACACGGACTTGAGGGTAAATAGCTGACACTCTACGGTGTGCTGTGTTGCTAAGCTATGATGTTCCACAGGTTAAATGTATTAAATCCATCTCATTTTAGGATATTTTCAACTTATAATGGGGCTTACTGGGATGTAATCCCATCATAAGTTGAGGAGTATCTGTATTAATTATATTTGACTCAATTGTCAGCTAAGAATGAGGACTTGGTGCTAATTCTAGGAAGACACTGAAAAATATCTAATGAGAGAAATAGTGTCCTTGGCAGTGTCTTCAAGGTCCTAGAGCCCATCCCCAGAGGCTCTCCTCCCTGTGGTGTTCTGCTCCCCACCTGAAGCTGCTGTGGCAGCACTGGGTAGGTTTCTCTGAGGCTCTGAATACTGACATGTAGCTTTAAGACTTCTGCTTTGTGAAAGCTGCAGGGGGCAGGGGAAAGAGGAGGCGGCACAGGAAATAGATGTGCAGTGGTCACTGTATGTCACTGGCCCTGCACTTCTGACAGCTGGAAGCACATTCACGCAGATCCTGGAGTTCAGGAAATCAAGCCTGTATTTCTGAGAACAAGCTTTACGGGAGTGAATTCCAGTCTTTCAAAATCTGGCAGGTCATATGGCTGCTTGCCATCTCTATACCAAATAGCTACCCAGCTCTGAAGGTCATTATCTGCCTTGGTTTTGTAACTAAAGACTACTGGCAAAGAAATCAGGGAAATTGGGCAGAGTATCATTATTTGAACACTTTTTTTATGTTGCTGGGTGTGGTGGCACACACCTGTAATCCCAGTTACTGGGAAGGCTGATGCCAGAGGATTACAGATTTGAGACCAGTCTAGGCAACTCAGGGAGACTCCGTCTCAAAACAAAAAGGTCTGGGGATATAGCTCAGTGGTAGAGCACCCCTGGATTCAATCCCTAGTATCATTAAAAAAATTTATTTTTTGGTCCTGGTATATAGGTGGGAAAATGTGTATTTAAGAATCAAGTAGTTTTGGGTCCCCAATAAACATACCTATTGCTCCCATGTCATCAACGTAGGGACTTTTGGCTCCCACAATGCCCCCAAAGCATTCCTTCTGCGGTGCACAGTAGGATTTGTCTAGGTGAGTCTTCCCATCACTGTCCACCACGCACCATTCACAATCCAGCACACCAAAACAGTCCCTGCCGGAGAAAACACTTCATGTTCCAGAAACTCGTGTGGGTGAGAGGGCACATGAGCCTGAGCTCAGACAGTCCTCAGAGCTCAATGCTGACTAGTATTGTGGATGACCTGCCTTTTCTTTTCCCTTTCTTTCAAAATGGGAACAGCAATAGTCTGCCTGGGGATAGCTGCTTTATGCCTCTTGTCTACTTGGAAATGAGAGAACTAAAACTGCTCTGTGTGAATTAAATTATGACACCCACACATCATGGATTAGTGCAGGGTTATTCAAAATCATCCTGAAAGACAAAATCAAAATGAAAATGACCCAAAGGTTACTTTGATTTTGTTCTAATATCCTTCCCTGTGTGTGGTCATCGTTTAAAAAAAAAAAAAAGGAAGGAAGAGTCAAGTAAGTTTAGGAAAACTGAGGCTGCTTAAAAATGATTTTCTGCCAATTTCTTAGAGCCTTTAATATATTACATTCACAATGACTCTCTTAAGGGGATACATGCAGAGTCAGTGCTTCCCAAGCCTAATTGATGGGGGCTACAGCATAACATCCCAAATTAATCAGTCTGATGGCACACCCCTCCTCTGCCAGAGTACACACCAAAAGCAGGGCTGGCTGTCCCTTGTATGCACTTGCTCTGCTTAATCCAAGGGTAACTGTAGAGAGCCATCCTTGGGCTGTATGTGGACTATCGGCATTGCAACCATTGAGGGGATAGGTCTGGCATTGGGAACTCCCGTAGCACCCCCACAGGGATAGACTGCCCGATGCAGGTGAACTTCCCCCTCAGCTCTGCCAAAGATCTCACACAGCATTGGAGAGGGGCTGACCTACTATAGCTGCACAGCCCCTCTGAGATGGGTGTGACTTGCCAAGATGCAATCAACCTGCTGATTGCAAGACATCAATCACGAAGCAAGACTCCGCCCTTGAAACCTTATCCCTGCCTTTGATGTACCCCCGTAAATAAACCACGGGAGCCATTTTCTTGTTGTCTACCTCCAGCTCCCTTGTGGACTGGACCTATCAGGGACTCCAACTTTTGAAACTACCTTTCTGACTTTGTCTTTTGTTCTTTACTAATTATTCTAGACTTTAATTTCTCAGATGGCTTACATCCTTCTCAGTTGGAAGAACCACCCCTCAAAGAGACGCCAGCTGTCTCCCCTTAGGTAACCAGAGCTACAGTGAACTAATCACACACTTCGCCCCTTTAGTCTACCACAACCATGATTCCCACGACGTTTAGTGCAACACATCCTAGGGAGGAGTGCTAAGAGAGCAGGAGACATGCAGTTCTTAGTTCTCCAAACTGCCATGAAGCAGACCTGCTTTCTAAGAAAGGAAAATTAATGAGCTTCAAAATATCATGTAGAGCCTTGAGGCTGGGTTCTGTTTCTGGATCCCATGAGATCCTGCCCCTTGCCTTGCTTCCTCACACCACTGTCCTCACACTGTTTATTTCAAGAGAAACATTCCCAGCCTATGGTCAAATGCCAAATAGCTGTAAAAAGCGGAAACTAGGCAACATTTAATGAGGTGAACAAAAGGCGTCTAAAAATCCATTTCAGATCAGAAAAACTGATACTCTCTTCAAAGCAGCAAGAAGAGGAATAATCAAATGTTAGCTGGAAAGGCTCAGTGAGGCTGCTAGTCACCATTCCCTATGAGATCTGCTTACCCACTTTCCATCCTCTGACTGCACCTGCTGTTGACACACTGGTGAAGGGAATCCTGTAGGCCAGGATCAATGGCTGTGTACGTTACTGGTTCCTGGTGGACCTCACAGCTTGGGTTTCTATGCAAGAAGCAAATCTGGAAGTTAGGACCTACACCACCCACATTCCAAACTCATCATGCCCTAATCCTGGACAGCGGTCAGACAAAGCTGAGTTTGAATTCTGGCTTTTCCAGTTAGCATAACCTTAGGTCAATTATTTAACTACTCTGGGCTTCAATTTGTTTATATTTATGTACAATAGAACACACACACATAATGAAATAATAAATGTTCAATGTAACAGGGAAGTATAAAATTAAAGTGAATATAATCTCCCTTGCTCAATCTCTTCCTTAGTCTTACTTTTCTAAGGTACTCACTGTTAACAACTCAACAAGGACATTTTTTCTATATGTAAACAGATATATACTATATTAGTGTATGTATCTACATGGCACTCTTTCTTTAAATAGTGCAATGTTATGTGTACACTTGTGAAAAGTACCTGTATGAATCACAGGGCTAATTACAAAACTAAGTGACTAAATCTACTCAAGTACCTGACACATGGTAGGCACTTAGTAAATGCTTGGTTTTTTTTTTGTACATAGCACATACACATTTCATATTTTACAGCATTTAAATTTAACCTCAAAGTGGACATCATTTGAAATCTGGCTTACTGAAGAGGTTCATCGGAATGAATCACCTTTTTATACCCCAACCCAAATTAAATCCATAGGAAACATCATAGCATTGCATTTTGTATATACTTATGTGAACATGTATATGGAGATTATATATCATATGTGTACACACACACACACTTTACCGGTTCTCTGCATTGGTGAGGTTGCCAGTACACTCATTGACCTCTAGGGGGCACTCACAAGGGCATTCACATTCATTTTGTTCCATTCTGAAAAGCAAAGGAAAATTGACTAGGTAGAGGGTCAATGACAACCGTATATTGTACATGCGCTGTAGAAGTAAAATGAAGAAGCCCTTTGTTAGTTAAAATGACAGTTCAGGCTGGGGTTGCGGCTCAGTGGCAGAGCACTTGCCTGGCATGTGTGAGGCACTGGGTTCGATTCTCAGAAGCACATATTAATAAATAAAATAAAGGTCCATCTACAACTAAAAACATATTTTTAAAAAATGACAGTTCAAATAAAAAAGTGGTGACCAAACGTTTAAATACTCAACTGGCTGTGGTCCAGTGCCCTGTGGACAATGATGCTGCAAACAATACAGCTCTAAATGCTTCTGTGACTGTGACTTTCCTTTTCCTCAGGACACACACCTGCCTATTCTGTTCATTATGCAGATGCTTTTTTGAATGCCTGGCATCAGTTAAATTTTTAAACAGTGTGGGGAACAAAGAGTATGACCCATGGCATCTTTACCGGTGACAGTTGAGACAGAGTCGGTCCACCATGCTGCAAGCACAGAAAGCAAGTGAGTCGCATGTCTCATTGACAATGCCAACAAATGCATTGGTTCCTGGGATCCTTGCCAGTCTGTATTTAGAACAGTGGCTGCCGTGCACAAGGTTCGTCAAATCCCCCTACAGAACAATCAAGGTGTCAGCAGTGACAGACAGTAATGCAAAGTCTCAGTCCTAACTTGGTAAAAACAACTCTTCAACCATCTGTGAAAACAGCTTCAAATACAACTTTGTTTCTGATTATAAAAGTAGTACACTGTCACTGTTAAAAATATGGGGAAAAATTACTCAGTCCCATCAGTCAGACATAATTCTCATTTATCACCTGCAAACATATTATATGATCTTTTATCTATGTATACACAAACATACATTCTTATAGCTGATTTGATAATCTTTTTAAAAATACATAACAATATGTCATAAAAATGGAAATTTCAAGAAGCAATGAAAGACAACTTGCAGGTATGGAATAACTTAAAAATTATTCAAAGGCAAACTTAACCACACCACATATTTCTTTCCTTTGGTTAACAAACCTTTCTTCTAGATTAATACAATATTTAAAAACTAAAGTTAGCCGGGCACAGTGGTGCACACCTGTAATCCCAGCACTTTGGGAGGCTGAGACAGGATAGCGAGTTCAAAGCCAGTCTTAGCTACGGCGAGGTACTAAGCAATTCAGTGAGACCCTGCCTCTAAATAAAACAAAAAGTAGGGCTGGGGATGTGGCTCAGTGGCCGAGTGCCCCTGAGTTCAATCCTGGTACCACACACAAAAAAATCAAAAACCAAAAAACAAACAAAAAACAAGTCTCTTTAAGAGGCTAGTTACTTGCTTTCAGAATATTGAAACAATCTAACTAAAGCAGGTATCCCCTTTTTTCATTCCATAACAAGCAAATGTAATAGTCAGCTTCTTGGATGGCCAGATTTGCTCATCATATTAGAAAGCCAAAGACTCAAAAGCATGTTCTAAAGTTGAGTCTAACCATTTTCTTGCATGTGTAAAATGTAAAATACCCCGAGGTAAATGAGTGCCTGTTTAAAAGCTATTCATCGCCTATACGTGTGTGGTGAGGAGGAACCTAACTCTGGGAATCAGAGCACTGAGTGGGTTCTTAGGGGTTTAGATGCATTTCCCACTGTGTGGATGATGCACACCACCAGGGTATATGCAATAACAGGCTTCCCATCCTGTTAGCTCCAATAACCTGGAATGCTCTGATTCCATTTTGGGATAACTTGGGCCCTTAAGAAATTATTCTAATTCACATTGACCTGAAATATGCCTTTCTAAAATGTCTCTACCTGAGTGTATTGGCTTTGTCCACTGAAAATTCTGAAAACTATTGCACAAATAATACAAAGCACATAGAAAAGGCCAGATTTTCCTACGACAACCTTCCAGCCTCCCTCTGACCACTCAAGTTCGTCATTGACCCCTTTCAAAGAGAGTGTTGCTCAAAATGTATGGAGTTGGAATGGGCTGGCAATGATCTCCTTTGCTTTTGAAAAAAATGCATATGTATTGTTAATATATTCACTCTTTAAACTCCTCTCTCCTACTGGACAATTGCTTTTTGTAATCAACTTTTAACACTTAGTTTAAGACTTTTTTACAATTGCTTTTTGTAATCAACTTTTAACACTTAGTTTAAAAATTATTTTTAACCAGGCACAGTGGCACATGCCTGTAATCCCAGTGACTTGGGAGGCTGAGGCAGGAGGGTTGCAAATTCAAGACTCATCTCAGCAACTTAGTGAGATCCTGTCCGAAAATTAAAAAATAAAAAAGGCTGGGGATACAGCTCAGTGGCAAAGCATCACTGGATTCTATCCCCAGTACAAAAACAAACAAACACACAAACAAAAATTTTAGTTACATATTTAATGACTGATGTAAGCACCTGTTTTAAATTAGACTTTCTATAAATAGCTTCTTGAATGTTGATTCTATTTCCCTGTTACAATCACTCCCAATTAGGATTATTTTTTACTTATTAGTAAGAATGCCCTTCAGATATTTAACCACAACCAGGTATATTTTGCAGCAACTCAAATTATGCAGAGCATTCTAAAGTCAAAAAAGGAATAATTTTTGGGTGATTTGCATGACAGTTCCCATCTAACAGGGTGGTGATCAAGAACTGACCCAAAGTGGCTTTAGCAATTTAAGGAGACTGAGTGATCTCTGGAAGACAGGAAGAGAAGAGCACGTGGTGCCACATGTATTTATATAAGAGTGTGGGAAAAGACTCCAGCAGATATTTCAAAGGGAAAGCTTGGGTGAGTCTTTAAACAAAAAAACAAAACAAAATACCATCTGTGAGACTTTAAAACATTCCTTGCTCTACTCTGGGCTTTCAATCCCACAATTGTCTAATCAGGAGCTGGACTAAGATTGTGTCCCATCCTATCATTCTGTAATTCTAAGGCAATGAAAGAGGCAAGAACAATATTCAGGTATTAACCCATTATTCCATTTCATCTTTGATAAAAGGATGGGAAGTAAGTGCTAAGGAATCAACTTACCACAAGGCTAGTGTTGAACTTATAAAACCTTTGGACTGTTCGGTCACTAAAGCTGTTGCACAGGTTTTTCTTTACGAAGTTGGGGTGGTTCAGGATATCATTTGCTACCAGGGGCTCCTAATGAGAGTGAATAGAACAGAAGACAATGCCATGCAATGAGGTATAGGCTGTTGGAGAACTGGGCTTATCAGCTTTGCAACAAATACCTTGTGGGTGATGTGCTGTTGCTCTACAGGTGCATGTCCTTTGGGGTCAATGAGAGTTGGATGTGCCACCAGATAACCCCTGTCCTCCATTATGAAGCATCTGTACCAAAACAAGTGATGTTCATTCACGTGAGCTGCTTTTCTGTGCTTTCAGAGTGCATTTACCTTGCTAGCTCTGAAACAAATTGCATTTATGTCAAGTTCTCAACAAATACTCATTGAAAAAAAAATGTAGGCAGGCTGGCTGGTAGGTAGACAGACACCTTATTCTTGAGGTGGCAGACTGCCTGGGATGCAGGGTAAGGTCAGAGTTATACCACCCTCTGTGGTCACCTACACAGTTCATGCAGAATGGGCCCACTCAATCCAAGCATGATGAATTGGAAAGATCTTTTTCAAGGATATACGTGACTCGAGTATTTGTAAGCATCAACTTCAAGGAAACCATGTAATTTCTTTTTTCAATGATATCCACATACAAAATAAAACATTCTGGGGGAAATATAAACCTTGTTTGATAGAAACATTAAATAAGCAAAGCTAGAACTGCTTTAATCAAGTCTACATTCTGCTTTATTTTATTCTTCATTGGTTATATTACTTTGCCAGGAATCCTGCACTTCTCCATTAAGGGCCAATGTGAAATTCAGCCCTGACATGAAGCATGGACCATGAGATTGAACAAGAAAGCTATTTTTAAAGCAGCCTGCATTAAATCAAGGGAGTGCCCTTGCTTTGATCAGACATGTTCTTTTGAAATTCAGGAGGCAAAGACTTTTAGTTCCATGAGCATTTTTCTGGGGAAATGTAAAAGGAGTAGTCTAAATTTCACAAGGACTTTGGTTTAATGACTAAGTTAACATCAAAAGTACTACCCAAGAGTACCCTCCGGTCTTTCTAGTACCAAAGATATGGGAAACCTCTAATTACTGACTTCTAGGGAAACAAGAGCTTTTGGTACAGTCTGTACCAGTTGCTCATCTTGTTATGTGCAGCATCTATTTGTCTAAATCATCTTAAGAGAAAGGAAAGATGAGAAAAAGGAGAAAAATCTTTCCAATAGAAGGTTCTTAATAAAAGACCAAAGCTATGAACTTGACTTCTTATCTTGACCGTAACTATGTAGTTGCCATTCATCTAGAGATATCTGACATCTATTTCTTTTTCTTTTGGCAGCAGATGGGAAACAGTGTCCCTAAGGGGCTTACCTTATTTTGTTGCCACCATCTTGGTTACAAACTGGTAATAGGTCCATCAGAACTTTGTAGAAGTATCTAAGTGTAAAGTCAATGCCCATCACAGCCACAGTGTGCCCGGAAGACAGCTGTGTACTTCAAGTGAAAAAGATTAATGAGGACAAGAGGCATAGCTTATTTAAGCATAAAAGATATTTTCAGTTATAGGGACATTGCACAGGATCAGAAATATGTTCCCACTGTTCTTCCCCACTTCCCAACTCTGCAAAAACTAAGTGACTGATTTAATGTAACTTGATATTTTATGAGGGAAAACATTAAGACTTAAGATACGACTTTATGAATAAGACCAGTCTCGAACACAGGCAGTGGTGGAATGTGGCTAGCCCTAACACCACCTATGTTCAGAGAGTGGCTATTGGCAAAAATGTAGGTACAGAGGTATCCCAGTGGGAGGTTGGATGCTTGGCTATTATGCAATTCCCTTACTTATTTCCTTCATTTTGTACATAAGGAAATGAAAATCCCAAAGGCTGACTGACTGGTGTAGGGTCACATGAAACTTAGTAGGAACAATATCTACTCTAGTTTTCTTCCACAACACTAAGGTTGACTCAAAGCACAGTTTGTATTTAAGAACTCGACTCTCTTGGTTCTTCCACTAGTGCTTTCTCCATCCTACAAAGCTACTCTCAGGAAGAGAGCTGTGGAAGAGAAAGTTGGACAGCATGATATGGTGCTAACTTTTTAGTATACAGGAAGTCATATCCTGGCCCTGCTGGCTTCTGTTTAGATGCCTCCTGGGAGGCTTACTGAGACTTTCTATGCTTTGGTTCTCTCATCTGAATGGAGGCATAACTGGACCTGCTTCATAAACCTGTTCTTGAGATTCCATGGGATAGCATGTTTGCAGTTCTTAGTGAGCTGCCTGACAGAAAAACTCCCCATAAGGAGAAGTTACTCAGAAGAAAACAAAACTGTGAGGTTAAGTCCTCAGGCCTGGGTTGAGAATGAACTTATTTCTCTTTGAGAGAAAATACACTTTAAGAAATTGCTAGATAATAATGCAAGTGTGGACTTCTCATCTGCTTCTCTAATTGGAGGCGTATGGGTCCCTTGACCCTCCTGTACTCTTTTGCTGAGAATCTGCAGTCTTTACCCAGCATGAGACTTTTAAGAACCCATCATTTATCATCATCTGCCCATCTGATTTCTTTTTTCTTTTCTTTTGTTTTTAGTTATAGATGGACACAATACCTTTATTTTATTTATTTATTTTTATGTGATGCTGAGGATAGAACCCAGTGCCTCACACACTCTAGGCAAGTACAATACCACTGAACTACAACCCCAGCCCTTGCCTGATTTCTCTATATAGAAAATACCAAAAGAAAAATGACAAAAACCTTAATTATTTCTCATAGCAATCTTATGAAACATTACCAATTTAAGAACACTGAAGCTTGGGGAGATGTGGGATTGGGCCAAAATCAGACAGTAAATAGAGGATGCAGGGATAGAAACTCAATGTCTCCAACTCCAAACCATATTCTCTTATTATTATTTCTTTGTAATATTGGGGATTGAACCAAGGGCCTTACACATGCAAGGCAAGTACTTTACAATTGAGCTACATTCCTAGCTAAAGCATATTCTCTTATCCACTAAGTCAGACTGACAGGGAATCCAGAAGTTTTCAAGCAATTTTATACCATTTCATTTTCAGCAAAGAAGTCAGGAAGCAATCATAGTTCTTACGAATGAAAAAAAATTAGGCTTGGAAATATTACAAGGCTTACATGAGATTGATCATATCATCTTTTATTAATGGTTTTTATGATAAGCACTCTCAATCTGGCCCTTTCCACAACACCACAGCTATCTCAGTGAAAAATACAACTTGGATATTTTGGGATAAATTAATTTATTTTTAAACTTCCCCTGTATGATTGTTATCTGCACCAATATAATCAATATGAAGTAACAGCATGCATCTTGCCCATCTATGTCTAGATTCATATTTTTACCTACATTTCAGATTACATATACTGTTACCATAGCAACACATAAGGAATTCCATAGAAAAAAATCCAACCAAACCTTGTAATTACAATGCTTGTAATGAGCTTTTCACTCCCAAAACGCATGTGACCAGTCCCTAAATCAATGACTGTACTTCATCTCTTGCAGCATTATCATTCTCCAAGAATGCAAAGCTCCATTCTCAGTCCACTGAACATGTTTATGGAAGAACTATAACGGAGCTACTGTGAGTAACCGACAAGTGAGTGTTGAATTAGAAAACCCCTCACCTAACTCTCAGCCAAACCACTTCTAAAAACCAAGGGTGAATGGGAGTACTTCATGACAAGTTGAGTATTAGCTTAAACTCTCTCTTTTGACCCATTAAAATGCCACAAATTTAAAGGGTGAATAGTATTATAATAAAAATAGCTGCCATTTCGGGGAGACTTGACATTGTCAAGTACTGTGCTAAGCATTTTACATGCATTACTTCCGCTTCTCATCATATCAGTTCAATATGGGCATTATCACCTCTGTTTTACATGAGGCTCAAAGAGGTTGTGGAACATAATAATAATAACAGTAAGATTTATTGAGTCCTTACCATGAACCCATACTATTCTAAGAGCTTCACATATGTTACATGTTATTTAATTCTTAAAATAATCAGTTGAAATAGTTCCTGATATCTCTCTTTCCTAGGTGAGGAAATAAAGGCAAAAGAGGAATTTGGTTCTCAAATTGGCACCCAAGGCCCAAATCACTGGTCATCCTTTGTAAAAAGTACCTTTGCAAAGCCCATCTATCAACAGATCCACAAAGCCATGTTGCCTTGAGCACCAGAAGAGGTAGTTAACTTGCAATCCAAACTACACTGAATGAAAAACTCACAGCTTTAAATAGTAAAATCACACTCAGCTAAGGAAAATATTCAAATGCTGAGGACTGTGGACTGCATATTTTGCAGGGCAAAAGCAGATACTTATTCATTCAGGGACTTAGGAGACCGAATCCAGGATTAAATGGCCATTTCTCTTGTTGAACTTGTGTAGGTTAAGCATACATTTTAAAGGCAACTAGAAGGGGAATTGGAACCCAGGCTTTTCTAATTTGAAAGTTCATCATATTTCCATCATGCTTCGTTTAGACAGACACCATACATGTTTGTAAATAAATCATATCAAAATTCTTCCATTCATCCAGATCTCCCCCAAAACATGCATATACACATATACAAGCATACATGTCTACCTCTCCCCAACCAGAAGAGCACTACACAGAAGGAAAAGCCAATGGCTCCTGGTACAGAGGTGCCAGCTGAGGGAGCCAATGGGACACCTGAAGACTAAGCACACCTGGGTTTTAATTCCCCTCATTGTAACAACACCTTCAAGAGCCCAGCTCTGGTCCATTTCATTGTAATCAAAGACCAAGGTGAATGACGTCCTCTCAAAGAAACAGTTTGTTCAATTCTCTCCAACTGATTAGAATACATGGGAAGGATGAAAAGTTCCACTATTCTGACACTTGTATGTATATGCCCAACATACACCTGGTCTATTAGCAAAACCACTTAGGGATCTGTTCTAAATGAGTGCTTACTTGTTTATATGTAAAATATTGCATTATGGGAGCAGCTGATGGAGCCAAACAGATACTGTGCCCTAGACAGGAACCAACATTTGGCTAGCTGCAAGGCACTGCTTCCCACAGACAGAGGTCATGATATGGAAATTCCACACCACACTGCTTTCCAATTCTTACTCCCAGTGAACCTGCATTAGAGGAATTCTACTGAATATCTATCATTTTATACATAATGAGCACCAGTGAAAAGTATAAATTAAGCAAGAGAATCTGTCTCCTATAAATTTTAAGGCATCATTACCGGTACCAGTCAAAATATGGTCTTTCTTGGTTGCTATGGGGAAGCAGTTATTTGTATAATGAAGGGATTAAAACAATGTGTGTGACTTGCCTCTCCACCCAATGATTTACTGACATTTGTAGCTTAAATAGTGAAGCCTCAAATTGCAGGATCTATAAAGTAATCTAAATATATCTATAGTGATATTGACATCATGTAGCATTCTGGGAAAATCAATTTTCAAAGAGCCATTTTATTGTTTTAGAGACAGTTTCAAGGACAAATTGAAAAAACACAATGAAACAAGAAAAATCATATAACTCTAAAAAGTTAGATCCAAATATAAGAGGTAATAAATTTGATGTCCTGGCTTTTTTCTTCATTAAAAATGTTCCATTGCTTGGAGAACACTCTGGCAGTGAAAGCTGTCATGCTCCTGCTGACATTTCATCAGTGTAAAAGTGGCATTTCTACAAACTGCTCTATTGACTCTAACGTATTTTTCTTTTTCATAGACATCACCATGGCTGCCAAGAACAGGGCTGAGAGCTTTTCATCAACTTAACTGATGTGTTAACTTCATGAAGGAGGAACTAGCCCCATTTTACAGATGTCAGGAGGAAGCTTGGGCAATCCAAGGTGACACAGCTGGAGAAGATATTCAAATTCTAGCTTGCCTCACTTCAAAGGTCATGCTTTTGCCTCTAATCCTTAGTGTCTCCTATTCTATTAGAATTTTAAAAATATCCTTGTTGGATTTAAAAAACGACTAAAAAATTTGTAAAATATTACCTGGATGAATGAATTGTGTGACTGATTGTCACAACATAGCCAGCTCCTCCAACATCTAAGTAAGGGCCAGTCAAAGAAATCAGTCCTGGATTAGCTACAGCATGGAGATACCTAATGGAGCCCAAAGAAAGTCACATTATTTTAGGTATGAACAACTACTTGGTCAATTTCAAAGAAAAGTGAACTTGTGAGTCTGAAAATACTTACTACCAATTTGTGCTTATGTTACATTAAAATTCAAATGGATTCTTAGTTTTTATGTCTGAATGCTGCATTAAGGTGCAGAGAATCTGAAATTCTCCCTTTTTAAGATAGAGACTGAAGGCAGTACATAGCTGAACTTTTACTAAGATTTATAGTACAGATGTTTTAGAGGCACAAAGGGGTTAATGAAAGAAGTAGAAACAACTGCACACAAATGGATCCAGGATGGTGGATCATAAGGTTGGGCACGGGCGCCACAGAGACCTGACTCACGAATGACTCTGTGGCTACCCAGTGTGAGGTAAGAAGTTCTGTTCTATGCTCACGTTGCTCTCTGCTGTAGCACCTGGCTAGCTTTTGTTTTTGAAAATCAGAGTAAAAAACAAAGCCCAGAAGTGAAAAAAAAAAAAAGTGTCTGAATTGGTACGTATTCATTTTCCACAGGTCATGCAAGAGCTGTAATTGGATTCCATAATGGTGTGTAGTAAAATGAAGCGTATCCTCTGAGGACCACACGCTGTGCACAAGGTAGGAATTAAACAAATGTGAGGTGTTGAAATAGCCAAGTGCAGAACACATCAGTCTCAGGACTTCTCCGAGGAGATAGAAACATTATAGGCAGAGGGAAGACATGAAATTGTTAATGCTACGTTAAGAAAACCATTCAAAGACAATTTCATCCCTCCCCAAAGTGTCTTCTTTAATGTGATTGCCTGAAGTCGCTTTATTGTGTGGACTTATCATGTCTCTCCAGGATAGGGTGGGGGGGAGCGCTGACAATGGAGGCCCCTCGAACTCACCACTGTCTCCTAGTGGGATCAAATGCTTTGTCCATGAGGGAACCAGGATAAATTCTGAGGACGCCATTGGGCGTTGCTATGTAACGGCGGACAATGTAAGTGTTCAGGCTACTCATTTCCATTTGTGTCATCCATTCATCTGTGACGTGGCTGGTAGCCATTACTTCATTTCTGACAGAGAACTGGGAAACAAAGAAAGGCAGAGCAGCGCTCCTTTAAAACTCACATGAAAAGAGCGTGGGCTGCTGGCAGGGCTTCTCAAGGCGCTCTCGCAGAGAAGCCAAGCCCAATTACTTCTTAAAAATCTTTCCACAGCAGATGGATGCAGCCAAACTTGGCAAAAACAAAAGCTTACAGAATTCTAGTCAGTGGATGTGTGACTACTCGGTGTTCACCCCAGCTAGGCTTTCTGAGTTTTAGAAGAAAAATCCTGGGATGTAGCATTAAAGAACCATACACCAACAGCCTCCCCTGCTTCAAATCTTTGCTCTTGGAGTGTCATATTTATCTTGACAGACAGCAGGGGCACTTTACTTCTTTCCCCTGGGAAAGTGGGGTGGGAAAGTCTCACTGGTCTCTTAATCACACCCCCCCCCCCCACTGACCCTGGAAACTCACAGTGCATCTGAGACCTGAAACAGATTCTTCATGTGGCCCACAGGGCTTCTTAATCCATCAAAAGGGTCATCACTGACCAGCCTCCCCTGGGCCACCCACTCCGCCTTTCTGGCTCTCCAGCTGAGAGGCCCAGATGCACAGCTAGGCTTCACACTTCAAAGGGTCACTGCCAGCACTCCCTTCTGGGCCCATGGAGGGGTGCGCCAGAAACGGCCCCATGCCAACACTCACTTTGAGCCCCGGGTTAGCAATGAGGCGGGTGTTGTCACTGAGATAGGCTGTGTAATGCTCCACCATGCGCTTTGTCTCTGGCTGGCTGAGGTGTTCGTAGGGGGAGGAAAAGCTGCCAGCAGACAGCATGACGGTTGGACTCTCTGAAAGAGAAGCGAACAAAGCAGGCCTGAGAACACAGGACTTCATCTCAGGCCCAAACAAAAGCATCACTCAGGCCCTGCCAATCCCTCCGCTACGGTGGCTTAACGTCTTCCATAAGGCAACAAAGAGCTTGACTCTGAGAGCAGCAAGGAAGGGAAAAAGCCACATTCTCTCCCTTCAGGGAGCTTATGGTCCTAAGAGTGAACAGAACAGGTACATGTGCAAAATGAGTACAAGAGCTGGAGGCAGAAAGTCTTAAAAGCATCTCAAATCTACATATAACATTTTGTATTTATTAGGAATGAGGCCACCATGTAAGACATGGAGCCACACTAGACTGAATGTGGGTTCCACCATTTCCTGGCTGTGTCATTCTGGAAAGGTTGTGCTACAGGTAACATTTTTCTCATCTGTGAAGTGGGGGAAATAGGAGCATCTATTCTATACTCAGAGTGAGAACTAAATGAGTTAATAGCTATAAAGGAGATGAATCAATAATGTAAACCACATAGAACAGTGTTTGGCACTGGGCAAGTGCTTGGTAAGTGCTTGCCATTATTATTTGTATCAGCATTATCATTCAGGAAGAAGGAAAGATGACAGCAGAAAAGTGCAAAAATTAAATTAAGGAATTATTCTCACAGATGGTACAGCCAAATTTGATATAAACAAAAGCTGTAGAAATAGAACAGTCAATGTACACATACTTAATTATTAATGCTTATAGGAAAGGCACAGTTCCTTATTTAAGACAAAAATCCTTGCAATGAGTTACAGTATGAAACAAAAATGTGAAATATTTTGGGTTTTCTATGGTTCAGTCTTATTGTCTCTCTTTTTCTGTCCTGGAGAGAGAATCAAGGACAGTTTGCATGCTGGGAAAGTACTCCCTACCACTGAGCTACATCCTCAGCTCTTACCATGTTTGACCTATCTCATTTATATCTGTGGGTCATTTTCTCAGCCTTTTGTTCGTAATCACACATGGTATATAGTTCCTTATAGCCTGGTAATCTTTGACTGTGTTGGGCATTCTTTTTTTTTTTTAATATATATTTTTTTTAGTTGTAGATGGACACAATATCTTTATTTATTTATTTTTATGAGGTGCTGAGGATTGAACCCAGCGCCTCACATGTGTGAGGCAAGCACTCTACCACTGAGCTACAGCCCCAGCCCCTGTATTATTCTTAAAAGCAAATTCAGGGCTAGGGGTATAGCTTAGTCATAGAGTACTTGCCTAGCATGTGCAAGGTCCTGGGTTCAACAGTGAGAAAACAAACAAAAAAGACAAAGCAATAATAAAAAGCACTAATTTGGAGGAACAGCTTGAAGGCTTAGAAAATGAGAGTATCTTCCTCCAGAGGAGATGGTTGTTTGATTCTGTCAAGGGCCATGCTACCAGATGAGGCAGGGAGGTCTCCAATAAGGAGCCAGGATACTGGCCCAAGCATGACACTGTGACTTTGGTATTTCACTAGCCCTTAACTATCTTATTTTCAAAAGGTAATGCTTAAAGTTTCCCAATCCACTCAGACAATGGAATCCCAAGGCAAGGCCTGATTGACTCTCAACCTCTCTAACTTTACAGATGCAGCTTTTCTGTGGGACACAGGGGCAAAAGAGACTGGCTCCATTTATTAGAGGCTCCACCTTTTGGGGACCCTGGATTTTATTTCTATCCCTCTTCCTAGCCCTAAGAAGCTACCTACAGCAGAGTTTCATTTCACAGCTGTTTCTTCTGGGTTGGAAAATATGTGCACTGTAAAAGTAGCTTTGAAAGCTGCTCTCTCCTCTGGTTTTGTATCTTCTCCTGGGTTTTGGTCCAGTAATTCCTCACTATCATGCTAGTTCTTTTGTGTTTTTCAAGAAGATTTTAATCTTGTATTATGTCTCTATCCAGGACTGTTAGTTGTCTTCAATAGGATGGGTCCAAGTTATCATTCTCAGAGAATGTGGCTTCTCATTTATTTCTCATTTAATTCTCATGATATCTTCATAGGGTATCTTGGGAGGTTCTTATGTTAACCATAACAATGGCCAGAAAGACAGAAAGCATGGGCCCCAAACTCAAAAAGTTTTGGATCTGGCAGAGACTCAAGGATAAGAACAATAGAGGAAACCCACAATGAAAGAAAAACACAATAGAAGATGTATCAAGGCATACAAATGCTTCAAAGTCAAGAGAGCTGTGGAAGGGCCAAAGTGGAGAGAAGAGACACCTTGGGGAGGGGTCCTTTCATGTAGTGACAGAGATTGGCACTTTAGAAAAGGCTGATACAGTGAGATGGATGGAACATAAAGGAAGAGAAAGAATCAAGATATAGGACTCAAAGCTTTACATCAAAGAGTTAGACATGTATGTTCATATAAATACTTACACACAGACTTAACTACCTTTGATGATGTATTCTTAAAAAATTCCTTGTCTTTTTGTGCATCAAAAAAGACTGTCCTTCTATCATCCCTCTTAAGGCAGCTCTGACATACTTGATACCTTGCCTCAAAATCCCTGTCATCAATGAAATAAAATGGAAACCACTTTGCCATAATTTCCTGTATTTTCCACTCCATTTTTATTGTATTTTAATTACATTGGATCATTTTCATTGCTAACTGATCCTAAGGTCTGCCTGTGTGACCTGGGATCAACCAATTAATCATAGGTACAGTGTTTGAGCTGATGAACTCTGCATTTTCCAGGTAATCTCTAAGAGGCAGTGCTATCTGTTGAAAAGCAGTACAATATACAAATGTAATTTTAAAAATTTCCAGGTGCCACATTAAAAAGGCCCAAAGGTCGTAGGTTAAATTAATTTTAATAATATATATGGACTTCAATATATCAAAAAATTACCATTTTAACATGTAATCAACACAAAAAAATTAAGTGTGTACTTCACATGATTTGGACTAGCCTTATTTCATGTGCTCAGTAGCTACATGTAGCTAGTAGGCACCATATTGGAAAGTGTAGCTATGAGGGATTATCCAAAGGCAATTTAAAAAATCGAGGCTCAAACAGCTTTCTCACCAAGAAAGCTGCTGCACTGTATTGTCCCAAATTTCAAATCATTTTTTACCAACAATAGAATTTAGCTTACTGACTAAGAGCTTAAAAAGAGTCATGTCCACATTAGCTTTTCAGTCAAGCATTTCTTAAAACTATGAAATCTTATTATATCCTTTTTATATATATATACAACCATAACAACAAAACCCAAATTAAGACAAACCAACCAACCCAGCCTTCTTTCACCAACATCAAGCTCTCTCTAAATTGTTAGACTATGTCAAAGAAGAGATCACTTGGTGCAGTCTGCTCTTCTGATCTCATGTCCAGAGAGAATTTTCTAAAATGGAATTTAAAGGAGGAACCTAACTCGGGTGCTCCAATATGGAAGCTAGAGTGGGGATGGCTATCTTCAATCCTCTTCCAATCTATACCCCCTCTACTCACTTTGCCAGTTGTATTATGATTCCTCGTTTTTAACTCTTTTGAATTCTAAGTGTTTTCAAGAGGGAAAAAAAGAGAATATCCGTTTACTGTACTATGCATATCCCATGGTATACTGACACGAAGGCCTCAAATGTGTCTGGCACATGGCAGAATGGCAGACCAGAGGTACATGAGTGAAATCTCAGCATGGCCAATAGAAATATAAAAAAATGCTCAATGTCACTAGTCATCAGGGAAATGCAGGTCAAAACCATAATGATGTATTCCCCTCACTCCAGGAAGAATGCCTATCCTCAAAAAGAAAAAACAACAGGTGCTAGCAAGGACATGAAGAAAGGGGAACTCTTGCCCATTGTTGGTGATAAATGTCAGTTAGTCCAACCATTACAAAAACACTATGGAGGTCTCCCACAAAATTAAAAGGAGAACTACCACATGAGAACTACCATATCCTCCTAGGTATGTATCTAAAGGGAATGAAATCAGTTTGTTAAAGAGACATCTGAATTCCCATGACTATTCATAGGAGTCAAGATAGGTAATAACTTAAGTGTCCATCAAGAGAATGTGGTACATATATATCATGGAACACTGTGTAGCTGTAAAAAGAATAAAATCCTGTCATGTGTGACAATAAAGATGGAACTAGAGATTATTATATTAAATGAAATAAGCCAGGCACAGAAAGTCAAGTATGGAATGATCTCATTCATGTAGAATTTCAAAAAGTTGATTCCACAGAAGTTGAGAATAAAGGATGGGGAGAGTATAGGAGGTAGAGAGGGAGAAGGGGAAAAGATTGATTAATGAATGGGCATTAAGTTACAATTATATAGGAACAAGAGATTATGGTGTACTATTATACAGTAGGGTGATGATGAATACTTAATAATAATGTATATACTTTTGGAAAAGCTAAAAGAAAGTATTTTGAAAGTTTAAGCCAAAAAGAAATGATAGGTTAATGTGATTTTAAATACAATAATATATACATATGTATGAAACATTGCATGGTACTCTAACAATATGCACAATTTTTATACTTCAGTTAAAATAAATTTTATTTTATTTCATTTTTTTTTTGGTACTGGGGATTGAACTCAGGGGTACTCGACCACTGAGCCACATCCCCAGCCCTATTTTGTGTTTTATGTAGAGACAGGGTCTCATTGAGTTGCTTAGCGCCTTGCTGTTGCTGAGGCTGGCTTTGAACTCGCGATTTTCCTGTCTCAGCCTCCCTAAGTGCTGGGATTACAGGCTTGAGCCACCGCGCCCGGCTAGTTAAAATAAATTTTAAAAACCACCTTGGAAGGGTTTTTTTTTTTAAAAATAAAAGATATATTTATAAAAGGTGCCTTATATTCACTTTAAATATAAAGGCATATATAGATTAGAGAAATAAACGGGTAAAAAGGGATAAATTATACTAATACTAACCAAAAGAAAGTGGAGTTGCTATACTCATTTCAGACAGAACAGACTTCAGAGTAAGGAAAAATATCAGGGAGAAACAAGATTGCACAGTGGTAAAAAGGTAAAACATCTCAGCTTTTCTACTTTTTGTGTTTATTGGAAAATCGTTTATCTGTGGTAATCCCAAATGTCTTTCTCTATCCCAGGCCAACTTAGCTGATGAATGCAAAACCCTGGTGTATTGTAAATGTAAATTTTCTTTTGCTTCCTCCAAATTCTTTCGCAGGCAAGGACCTGTGGAAGACACTGTCAGTATGCTCCATTGATTCCTCTGGATCCCTCTTACTGCTTTCCCAGCCCCACCTCCCATATCCCCATACCTGCACTGGGCTGTACCTGTGACTCACATTATAGACGGAATGCCTTTGGACCTCTTTGCTCAGCACAAGAGAAAGCTGAAAGTAAATGTGAAGGTGGGCCTCCCTGCCCAGAGTCTGGGCAAGCCCTGTGGTGCAGTGTGCATTCCAGAGCCACCTAGGGCATCAGGAGGAGGTTGGGACTTCACCTGATATCCAATTTGTCTTTCTTCTGTTCTGTTTCCTTACTTCCTCACTGGTTTCTGCTGAGAGCTTGTCCTGTATAAATTACTCACATAAACATCCTGTCTCAGTGTCTGCTGGGCAACCTGACCCAAGGCAAGACTTTCAGTCTTCTTCATACTGTCATCCCAAGACCACCTGGCGCTGCAGGCATTCAATATTTGGGGATTAGGAATGGGGAGCAATGAAAGTCAAACTGATAGTTATGGTGAGCTGCTTTGAGCAAGATCAGGCAGGAGGCAGAGAAGTAAGGGTGTTACCTAGAGTTGCCAGCTGCTTGAAGTGAAGGCAAGCACTAGGCTGGCCCAGCAGATCTAGCCGGTGATACAGCAGCTTGCTGCTGGGGACAGTGTTGAGGTTCTTCAGTTGTTTGACAGGTATTTCCGGTTGAATCACCACAATACATAGAATAAAGGAAGTGTCTTGTACCTGTAAAAATCAGCAAAGAATTCCTAAATAGAAAATGAAAGTCCACGGGGACAGGGACATTGCATACATTATCTTCTGCTCTTTCTATCCTCACTTAGAAGGTGTTCATTAAATACTTGATAGATGAATGAAGGTATTAGGATAGGGTATCTTCAGGTAACAGAAGGTATTTCTGTTTTCCTTTCCTGTTGAGGGATCTTAATATATGTGAAAGTATATCATAGCAGGATATCATGGAGTTAATGGAAGGATAACAAAGAAGTCCGTTTGGAAACTATGACCCCTGCTATCCCTGTTTTGCTTATGTGGGTTAATGGATACAAGACACAGCAGGGTGTAACAATACAGCATTCATTTTTATTTATTTATTTATTTATTTATTTTTAAATATTTTTTTAGTTGTAGATGGACACAATGTCTTTATTTTATTGCTTTGTATGTGGTGCTGAGGATCGAACCCAGGGCCTCATGCATGCGAGTGGAAATTTGCTAAAAAACATAACTGGTTTTGCAGTAAGTATTCTGAGAACTGACTGGTTTTCAGGCTAATAGTGAATCATCACTTTAAGAAAAAGAATCAAGGAGCGGCCAGTGTAGAATTCAGCTCTATTTCCATCTGACACTTTGTCCTTTCCAGACTGGAGATGGCCAACATCACCACTTAAACTCATGGGAAGCACAGGTCCCACGGCACCCTGCACAGCCTCAATACCTCAGACCAAGGCAGGCTTAGCTTAATGTACTAAGCTTAAGTGTGGAACAGTAGTACTTTCAGATTCACTTTGCTCCTAGAAGGCATGTTTGAACAAAATGTAATGAGGAGAATGTCCACCAAAGAATCAAAAGCCAATTAACACTGACTACAAACATGATGGTCATACCACAAAATTGTAATGGAACTAAAAAATTTCTAATGCCTGGTATCATCACTGAAATGTCATAGTGCAACATTACACATAGGTTTGTCCTGAAACTGGCATTAACCTACTGATGGTGCTGCATGTCATACAGAAGTGTAGCACATACACTTCTGTACAGTTCATATTACTTGGTAATGATAATAAACAACTATGTCATTAATTTATGTATTTACCATAGTATATTATTATCATTATTAAGAATATATTTCTTCTACTTATAAGATGATAGTTTACTGTAAAACATATACCAGGCCACACCAGCAACAGCCTCATACATCTGTTCACCCCATATCTTGATTGCATCAACAGGCCAGGTTGGGTGACTGACCTGTATAGTCTAGGTTTGTGTAAGTAGATAGTATCGGCACAATAATGAAATAGCCTTAAAGATGCATTTCTCAGAATGTATCTGGGTCATTAATCAGTGCATTACTGTATAAGTCTATTATACAGAAGATAGCAAGAGCCTATTTAAAAGAAGGCTTATAAATACCTGAGAAGGTGAGGACCCCTCATGTCAGAAGTAAAGGACAATGCCTTATAAAGCAGTTCAAATGATTTATTAGTGATCAAGGAGAAAATTTTAACCAGGCAGGTTGGAGTTAAGTGTAATTTAGGGTTTATGAGAATGGTTTCAGAATCTTTAAACACAGAAGCAATTTGCATCTTCCTGGAATTGCTTTCAAGTACTGCTGGCAAAGATATTCAATTAGATTAGCAAATTTAATCCTCTTCCTTCATCCCTCAAATTAGAAAGTGACAGTGCATTGTGAAGTGGCACTCACTATTTCCTCTCTTCTCAATCTTACAAAGTTATCCTTTGAGTTTTCCTATATTGTATGTTCCAATGAACCAAAAGACAAAAAAAA